>JAIPRL010001337.1:25685-86831 GCA_025469235.1 Pemphigus obesinymphae | reverse complement strand
ATAATACCTACGGAAATATGTAAAATACTGACAAATAATTATTTATTCAGTAATTTATGACTTCAAGTTTTGTCTTTTAAAAACATTATCAGTTTTATATCATTGAACATAAAAGTAATATTAACTTTTTATTTCCTAACCTCGGGAACTATTTATTCTGTGTACGATGTAGGTACATAAAAGTGCTGGACACACCATACACCAACTTTACTGTGCTCATGGAGGAAGGTATATTTAACTATATATAGTTTAAACCCTACACGACTGTAACAAACATTTGGGTAGTCAAAAAACGTTTTCAATTGTATTTATCAAAGCATAGATTGAACATCATCTGTTATGAAATGTTTAAATTTTCTATATCTTTTTCCTGTACATAATCATGGCTTTAATGTATGTCTATTATGTACATAATATGATTGAAAAATTGAAATATTATAAACCACACAATTTATGTACCTACCAATTTTTTATAATATAAAAAAGTTATTTATTTGTTGCATATTAATAATTAGAGTGTAAATAGTAAATACGATGGATAAAAAAAGAAATGGTTCAATATTATCTTTAATTTACAAAAAATCAATACCGTGCATAAGCCAAAGTAGCAATAATGAGATAAATGGTCTTGACCCAAGTAAAATAATTTTTCAACATCGGTATTCAAAGTAAATCCCCCACCTCCGAACCAATATTGTGGCTAATACGGAAATGATGCTTGGATACTCAGTGAATATTCACTAAAAAATGACCTGTATCACATATCATATTTCAAATCGGGAATTAAAACATTATAGGTCATTGGATTTAAGGTATTACTTTGGGAATAAATATAAATACCAAAATAATAAAAATAAAGTTTTTAATTAACACCTTGTACCTATATTTTATTTTATGAAAAACATATCTACGTAGGTTATAAAACCTAGGTACTATTTTTTAGTCTTAAGTCAATGATGAAGGATTTGCTTTTAGGTTTTAACATTAGTAGGTACCTATCTACTTTAGTGTTTACTTTAGAAAAATTCAGTGAAATATAGACTATAGTAGTAGTACGATATACGTATTTACTTTTTCACAAGCACTGTTAATAAGATTATCTCAAAACATTAAAATTTTTGAGGTTGCCTGAAATTTAAAACGCCTAACTGTTCTTACATTAAAATTAACTAGATCTTTTTTCAAAAATGCCCTATAGACTTTTACAGTCGGTAAAATTCACAATATTTCTAATTTTTTCGTTTATTTTGAGATTGCAGCCCGCAATTCGTAGCCCGTATAGGCATCTACATGATTTTAAGACTGTAAACTACCTATTTTTACAATGAATATAAAATAGACTGGGGCGACGTAAGGGGGGGCGAGGTGTGCCCCTGCACTTACAAGGGCCCCGCAAAACGTATTATTGTAGTGTTATTAACAATTTTATTTTAATTTATTGGATAAAATATATACACGCGTAATATTTTATTTTTGTAGGTACCTATTTTAATACAAATTGTGAAACAACGATAATATCGGTGGAAGACATAAGCGTCAAAACGAGAAGAAAAAAAAAGTATCATACGAAAGTGCCAAAATCCTAGGTACCTGTGTCGAACACGGACAACTACTCGCCGTGGCCGTTTCGCCGTCGCATATACGTTTTAAAATAATACCTGTACAATACTAATATTTTTACATTTTGCACCTAAACTTTTTAAATTTTAGTATTTTTATTATACAATTTATTGTTTTATATTTCAAACAATCACGGTCATATAAAATATATTATATCTGTGTAATAATGTAATATACGATGTATTAACGCATGCATTTGTACCATATAGGTAGGTACCTATTTAACGTGATTTACCTGTCTATGGAGCTTCTGACATGGAGATATATTTATAGACTTGTGCTGCGACAAAAATTAGATAAACGCAATGATAAACTCAGTTGTATTTCAACATTATTTTAGATTTTGAGCGTAGCGAGGGTTCTAAGTGGTTTTACGATGATGTTTATTTTTTTTTCTCTGTTAACAAATTTACTACCTACCAGATAAGGAGTGCTCCGATCTTTATATGCTTATACGGTTTCGGTAAAATAGATACCTCTCTATAGGTACGTCTTATACTTATGACTACACCTATATACCTAATTATATATTAAAAACTCCCGATTTTATTTTCCAATTGTGTAATTTATATAGGTACTTATGCGGCTTACAACGACACAATATATTTAATTTTGATTTAATTTATCTGAAATTGTTTGTATACCTCGCAAAGGCCCCGCAAATGCTCGCGCCGGCACTGTCAAATACATTATTATAATTATTTTTCCAGTACATGTAAAATATTTAGAAGGGACGGCGGTGTGGGTGGGACTAAAATATTGTCCGCCCTCGCAATAATTTAGTCACCGATGACACCGAGAAAAAAATATATTAATGTTGGATGGATTTTTACACGTGACACGGGCGTTCGGAACAATCGACGCTAACGATAATAAAAGTACAACGGTCACCGTTACGCCGCGAAAGCTCTGGTGAAAATAGAAATAACGTCGGAGGACGTTGCCAGACGCCGACCGCCAAGATGGGGTCAACGCAGCACCCCTCGGTTACGTAACTCCCGGCTCCCGGGGCAGTCGGTCGTAAATCCGTCGGCAGCGACCGTCTCCGGGCGGCTGGCAGCGCGTACCGACACGTCAACGTGCGGGCGGACGGGCGGTGGGGGTACGGCTCGTCAGTCCGTGTATTATAATAATAATATTCTGTTCGGGCGTTTGGCGGTTAAACGAACGGCACCTGGCGGACGGCGACGGAACCACGCGTTTCGGTGAGGGGGCGGACCATGGCACGCCGTTCCGGAACGTTCCACGGTGCCGCTGTCCCCGGTACGGGCGAACGGCCGCACCAAACGGCGATCATTTCTCCGGACGGCGGCGACGACTAATCAAACGATTGATTCCGTGTAACGTCCGGGCGCCCGTGTGTGTATGTGTGAGTGTGTGCGTAAGTGCGTGCGCGGCCCCGTGTATATATTAGGCGTTTGTGCGTGCGCGCGTTTGTGTACCATTGTGCGCGAGTGTATTCTAGAGCGCGCGTAGTGTGTTCGTGTATTTGTGCGTTTGGCGTGAGTGTGTGTGTGTGTGTGTGTGTGTGTGTGTGTGTGTGTGTGTGTGTGCACCGTACGTCGTGTACTATTCGTATCTTGTGTTGTGCGTGTGTGTGTGTGTGGTGTACACAACACAATACGACGTATACACAGTACTGTATATATGTAGAACGCGCATACTTGTTTATGTACAATTTCATATACATATTGTATATATGCACGTATATGTTTGTATGTGATATACGTTTTCGTGTGTAATCGCCGTCGTGTGTTGTGAATTCGGCGTTTACTTTTTTTTAAATTTTTTTTTTTTGTTCACTGTACATCATCATCATCACATCATCATCATCATCATCATCATCATCATTATTATTATTATTATTATTCGTCCGTGTCGTTCGTTCGTTTCCCAATGATAACATTTGTAATATTATGAACGGTGTCTACGATTGGCCGCTAACGCAGTTTTCCAGTACTCCGGGTTCGTCCGCGTCCGTCCGTCAACCGCGCCACAACCGCTGCGTCCGCTACCAACGACTACGACGACCTGCTGGTGGCCCGCCGACACGGCCGCAGTGAGATAGCCCGTCGGACGACAGCGACGACGAACGGTATACCTACGACCTGCCCGTTACGGTACAAGTCCGCGATAAATGTTTTTTTCGTGAAAAAAAAACGAAAACACTCGCATAGTAAACGTCCGAGCGCGTTAAACTGTTTCGCGATTTTACCGCCGTAAAAATAGTTGGCCGCGACACACGGGCATTGTTGACCGCGGGAATCGGACACTCGACATCCGGACGGGCGCGCGGACACTTTCACGACGCTCGTAACAAGTCGCCCACAACAGTTGACAAACTCGCGGTAGTAACAGGGAGCAACGTACCTAGTCCTTACCGTTCGTCGGACGTTGTTTATCGTGTTTCCATACTCGAAGGAACGGGCGATTCGTCGAGCCCAGACATCCCCAACTGATTAATGTACAGACCGACGCCGAATGCCGACCTGTGAGTAGTGTACCAACGCGAGAGCGACGTCGCTTTTGTTTTTCCTAAATTAAATATTGGTTTTTCACTATGATATTATGTCAATCGTTCCAAAGCAATGTGTTCAGTAAAAAAAAATATCCATAGGTAGGTAGCTATGTAGTCATACCTACCTAAGGACTGTATTCTCGATTTCCCTTTTGAAATTTGTTGTTTTCTAGTCCACAATGGTAATTACAGTTAGGTAGGTAGTCCATTTATTGTGTAGGCCGTGTTCTATGTAGGGAAGGAGGAAATATCCTCTTTTATTCATTTATTTACAAAATGACAAATTGTCTCCTTGTTATTTTCAAAATGTAGGACACAATCCCCTCTAAGTTATGTGTGTAATAACCTATTTGTATCTGTGTACTATCTTATCTACTTTTAGAAAATATGTTTTTTTTTTTTTTAATTAAATAGGTATTTATGAAATGGGTCAAATAGACTGTGCAACCACACGTTACAATTAGTTATGTAACTCATGGCAGGTTAAAAAATGTTGATTATCATTTTGATATTTTATTTGGTATATTATTCATGATTCAGATCGGACTGCAACCATTGTCCACATTACAATTTCGATACTTTAAATTTCAATTATTCTTACATACCTACCTATTACTATTTTTATTAAATATTCATATTTTCCACTTATTAACAATGATAGAAATTGTTAATAGTAAGTTCGACCAATTAATTCACATATTCCTTACTTTATCCACCTATACCTAGATGAAATACTATAGGGGATGGAATACTTGTATTTATAGGAAGCAAAGGCAATTTTTTTTAACCTTAACACACATATGCCATTGTCATAACAATCCAGTCATTGACAATTATTATAAGATTCTAATACACATAAATTGTGCTACATATTACATAAGTTGCACTCTTGTTTCTCCATAAATATTATAATTTATAGATAATATATTTAATATAATTATAAGTTATAATCTTCATAGTTGTCAGTGTATTGCTCACAAAGCACAAACTATTTACTATAAAGTAAATAC
The DNA here is from genome assembly GCA_025469235.1 of Pemphigus obesinymphae. Lineage (NCBI taxonomy): Eukaryota > Metazoa > Arthropoda > Insecta > Hemiptera > Aphididae > Pemphigus > Pemphigus obesinymphae. Next base: position 81,683 of record JAIPRL010001337.1, on the reverse strand, counting down.
CTACCTATTTATAAACCTATGAAGTAGGTACTTATTAGAATAATAATAAATATTTCATTAATTAATAATTAATAAAATAAAACATTTAACAAAGCTGTGGTTGGGGCGGTCATGTACATGTTATGAGTTTACAATTATTAATATTATCTCAATTGTGTAAACATTTTACAAGTGTGCACAATTGCTCTTATTACGATTCTGTGGTCTGCTGCGTATTATATACTCGACCATGGACAGCGTATATTATTATACCTATAACCTAAGTTATAATTTACTATTTTCAATTAATTTATATTTTCTCCTCATTTTGTTAATTGTCATAAAATAATATAGGTATTATATATAGGTATAATAATATAGATAGGTGCCTTTGTCTTTGGCTAGTAGTTTTTATCGTCCTGTGTTAACCTTTAATTTTAATTTTTACATATATTTTCCCAATAAACTACACGGTACAATGTCATTCAACAATTGAACAAAAAAATTATTTTGGGAAACAATAATTGTTAATAACAGTAATTAGGTACCTATTACTAAGTAACGGTTTTGCACTACCGCCATGATGCTAAGTTATCTGGCTATAACTGTACCTAAATCAAAGTAATAATAATTGAATAAAGTAGGTACCAATAAACTATTTAGGTAGGTAATTATGGTTTTTGTAGTCAAAAGGAATTTATACCAGCGTTCCCTGATGCATATCGGTTACCTCAGTTGTCGTCGTGGATACACACTGCACTTCTCATTGTTTATGGACAAATTTACATTTAAACGATAATATAAAATTAGAAATTAATCACCTTATTTATAAATTAACAAATTTATTACATCTAGGTATCTATGTGTTATATTTATTACATAGATTATTTTACAGATAATAATAATAATTATTATTCGAAAATTATTTAATAAATACATTTAATGTTTTATTTATTATGTGCAAGTGTAAATTAGTCTACAATTACTACAGAGTACTGCACGATTAAATGGCATCATCTGAAGTAGTTACACCTCTGGTGTCTCCAGTGTGGATAGCAGGAGTACAAATAAATAATAGAAAAATACCATAATAATTATTAACATTATTTAGATCATACACTTATTAGCATATTTATATATGCGTGTCTATTCTTACGGAATTGGACCTATCTATTACTGATTCTTTTGAATTTTTCAATGATTTTTTTCTAGTTCTTCCAATTTGTCCAATGTTATTCAGTTAATATTTTGGATGATATTAATTAAAAAATAACAAATTATATTAAGTCTAAATATGTTCATTGTGAAAAAGGTTTTTAGATTTAATTTTAAAAAATAATTGAGAGTCCAAGTCTTATATATCAACCTGTTTATAGTGTACATTTCTTAGTATGATTGTTTATGAATAAAATTTTTTTTTTTCTAAATTATAAATTGAAATATTTTTGTTTTAGTTTTAATTCATTAAGGTAGGTACCTACCTAATTTATAAATTTATCTTTATACCTAAATATGATAGTGAATTTAATAATATGATTTTTATATTTTTAGATAAAATATATGAATTTGTCCCTAATTTTTATACAATTAATAATTTTTTAGGTAGGTAGGTATTTGTTATATATCTAATTAGGTAGTTGTTTTTCTATAAAATTTGCATAGCATATACCAAAAGCAAAATAAAAATTTATTATTTGTGAAATTAACTTTATGCGTTAATGTACCTACCAATAGGTATATGTCATTTAAAAATAATTTTGGGTTTTAAATTATTTTTCTTATTCTTAATTAAAAAAAAAAAATTCAAACGTATTCAAAAAATAAGGGTAGTAGGTACCTACCTAATATTTATTATAGGTACCTAGTATACTTTTCTTATAGGTACTTATAGCTTGTTAGATAGACGGATACAGAAAATGACTCGAAACCACAATTTAATATATGAATTTATATATAACTATACCTATATATATAATTTAAATTGTAATTATTATTATTCCTTTGTAAAAATAATAGTGTGTACCTAAGATCTATATATTATTTCAGTATTTTTAACATTTAAAAAAACAATACTAGTTACCTACATTCAGTGTATCTAAGTTCAGTTTATGTACCTACTGTATTTTACATATTGTCAATTTTAGGTTGTCATTGTATGTAATGTCCTATATAAGGAATTGTATAAAACCTTGGAAATTTATTTTAATAAATAATGTGTTACTTAAATACCTACCTCTACCTACTAAAAAAAAATCATTTAGTATTAGATACTTATATAGAATATTAAGGTAAACTGATTCAATTTATTTCATTTAAAAATTCTAACTAAAGTACCTGAATATTTGTAGTTTTATTTATTTCATTGCTGTCCTATTTAATGTTGTTGATTATAATATTATAATATGTACTATATAGGTATATTGTGCATTTTAAATGAATAATATAATTAATCTATTCATATAATTTTTATATTATATGTGTTATATTTATTTAAAATAGATTTGGTATACTACCAAATTTATGTCAAATTAAATACAGAAACTTTTTTTTCTGTAGGTATATTTTTTATTGGCTTCTGAAAAGCTGTATGGGAACACTTCTCCCAGGGTCATCAGTTCAAAAGTGAAAAAATAAAGGTATATTATTTTTAAAAATAATTGTGATCTTTGTTACTTGAGTTTAAACGTTTGAAATGTTTATTGAATCATATTATTTTCTCCAATTTTATTAATATTAAATTATAAAAACAGTAAAATACTATCTACCTATATATATAATTATTATTATATAGATAGGTATAATATACCTAATATATACAATGTAATAAATAAATTAGTTTGGACTAATTAACTGAGAAGTTTAGATTGATGCTTGTTTATGTACTGCGTTTCATGTGAGATTGTCCATGTTCGCTGATACAGAATGATTCAATGATAACTCTATTTGTAGTGATATTGAGTTTCTTTCTTTATTGCCACGCTCAGATTGATGTGTTGAATGACGTTAGGTAGGGGATTCACGGTACTTAACATATTTTGTACAGACGATCTTTCGTAAAACGTAGTAATAAGTTTGGTAATAATGTATTATTCAATGTTGTAGTGAACTAAATATCATTTAATTATTATTAATTAAATTATAAAATGTTATTAAATAGCTTTTAGTGTTGGTAGTAAAAAAAAAAATGTCCATCAACTACCTACATTTAGGTACCATTATATACATACACATACACATATTGTTATATTTAATAATATTCTTATTTTGTGTTATTTGTACAATATTATTCTAATTATTGTTTTAAAATGTATTAAATAACATTGAACATTTTTAGAAATTTGATGGAAACAAAACATTCAAAAAATATATACTTCAATATTAGTAAAGATTATATTATAATAATTATACAAACGACTAATTTTAATATTTTTATAGTTAAACTGAATAAGTTTTTAATATATTTCTAGTTAAAATGGATTTATATAATCTTAAAGTAAAAATATTTGCCAACATTATAAAAGAATTCCTTACAGGTACATTGCTTCTTTAGCATGTTTGCTTTTTTAATAGTTTTAATCTTGTTAATTTTATATTAGTGTATTATTATTTATTTAAGTTTAATTTGTTGTTATTATTTATATTTTAAATTTATAAATTATTGGTAACTATTGAATTACTATATTTAAGGTAAAATACAAGTATTATTGAATGAAAATGTTTTTCTTGTTATAATTGAAATTAGGGTTTTTCATTCTTGGTTATTTTATTAGTACTTGATTAAAGTAAAATTAGTAATTATCTATAATTTACTATTTATATAAACTTCTCATTACTAAAATATTAAAATATTAATACATTTTATCATAATTATTACCAATATTTTAATAAATTTATGTTACTTTTTCAAGTTTATACTAAATACATTTTAAATTAAATTACTTATTATTTATACCTATTTTATTACAGACAATATGGCTTGACAGTTGGTTATAACGATGGTCATCAAAGGGCCATAACAATGAACGGGGAAATTCCTAGTGTGCCTATAACAACTTTGGCTGGCATTTCAAGTTTAACAGATTGTAAGTATTAAAATAACTGCATCAAGTAAAAATTTAATATATAAAACGTTTTTTTCATTTATGAAAATATTAATTATAAGTCATGTATTCTTGGAATATTTATAAAAATTATTGTATTACTTTGCTCCTTGCTATATTATTTAAATTTTTTTAAAAAGATCGTGCTGGTTGTAGGTAAATAAGAATTAACTTATGAATGCATTACATGCATTAATAATGTAACCTTTTGTGGTTTGTTAGACAATATTTAAACTTAACATAAATTTAATGACTAAATTAAACAATACTTATATTGAATATTTATAAGGTAACATTTAGATTTAAATCAAATATCTACTATAAAAAAAAAGCATTAAATAAAAGAACTAAAAAAATGAGTTTTGGCTTCTATCTTGACTCTTAAGTATTTAAATTTAATTATTTCCAATTATACAATTCATATAATTATCATTTCTATAAATAAAATATTTTTGTTTTACATTACAGTATGTATTTTTACCATATTGCATTATGTAAAAAAATAAAGGTAGAATTGTTAGAAGCTAAAATTATACTCCAAGACTGTAATTGATTTTAAATTATATTTAACGCCAAGTCTTCTTTATTACTATTATTTCTATATTATAGCAGGTGTGGTTTAAAATTTATAAAGTACACCTGGACCATGGTGTATATTATCAGAATAAAATAACAACATTGGTTAATATTTCAATACACAACATTTTTGAATACGACTTAACTGACATAATTTCACTGAAAATAATTTTGTACTCGTTTGAATATATATATATATATATATATATAATTTATTTATTATAAAATTAATTTAATATTCAACTTTCTATGTTAATTTAAATTTTATTATTTTTTAAAGCCTTCAATTGATTTCCTCCTTTTATATGAAAAAATATTAATACATTAATTTCATATAGATCAATTATTAATTAATATATTTAATTAATCATTTTCATTCTACTCATATTATGATTAAACAATTTTCAAGTATTTGATATTAACATGTAATTTGAATTATTTACAGTGTTACCTGAAATGCCATTGCCTTCACCTATGCCTCAAACATTAGGTAATAAGTCTCTGTTATTTCATCCTCGTGTAGCCGAAGAAGCAGATATTTTACTTAGTATTCGAGATGATACTTTGGTACCACAACTTATTCAGTCGTTAATTAACACCTCATCGGATCATATGTAAGTATTGTGTATTTTTAATGAAATATTAATGAATGTATTATAATGTGATATTATATTTTTGTAGACAATTGAAAGATAAATATATGTATATGGAACATCAAAATAGTCAACAAAATGTACCTGAACTTCTTAAAGCTATATTACACAAAAATTCTAATGTATTTAGAGGAGGATCGGCATCATTATTTCAAGAACAAGGTAATCAATTAGTAAATTGTTTTTTTAATTATTTTATTATGAAAATATAATAAATATATTTTTTTTTCTGTCAAAAATAAAAATTTGTTTTGTTTTATTTTTCAATTTTTCATATAAATTAAAATGAGTACCATCATTGTATATTGAAATTTTATTTTAAATGTAAAAACTTCACTAAATATAAAACAGAGTAAGTAAATGGGGTTTTTAAAATTTAAAAATAATAAATCATGAGGTTTTAACAACAGTAAAGTGTTATTTCGTTTTTTATTGGCAAGTGCCTATATCAAAATGATTATTTTTTCAGTTTATAAAGTTAAAACATTTTTAAGTATAATTTTCTCTTAAAATAAAAATAACTGTTAAAAAACAATACCATAATTTCAAATTGTATGTAGTTCTATTAAATATAAAGAAAATTCTTATTAAATATAAATGTATTATAGTGTTTATTATGTACAGAGTTTATAGGGTTTGAAAATAGTGTATTTTATAAAAATTTCAATGGAATTCAAATTAAAATATACAAATTTAATTTAAATTATGCACACTCAAGTTATACAATTTCAATTTATTATTATTATTATTTTTTGGATACTACTTTGTCAAGAAAGGATAGTAGATAGGAAGATCGAATAGAGAATGCGTGTATAGCAGAGATGAGAATGTTAAGGTAGATGAGTGGAGTAACTAGAGAGGATAAAATAAGGATTGAGTATATAAGAGGTAGTATAGGAGTATCTTTGATAGTTAACAAAATGAGGGAGAATAGATTAAGATAGCTCGGACATGTATTAAGGAGGGAAGAGACTGAGGCTGTAAGATTAGTAAAATGCATTTATTTAGATGGTAAGAGGGGGAGAGGAAGACCGAAAAGGAGGTGGGGTATGTGATGGCAAGTGATATGTGGAAAGTGGGAGTAAATGAAAAAGATACAGGAGATAAAGTTAAGTGGAAGTGTAGGACTAGGATGGCCAATCCCAAATAGTTAGGAAAGAAGGCGGAAGAAAAGAAGAAGAAGAAAAAGACCAATTTGTTAGCTAATTCATAATAAAATTGGAAAAAAAAGAAAAACTACCAAATATAATAAAAAATTAATAGGTATAAATGTGAAAATATTACTATTAACTTTGCTCAGAATTATTTTTCGATTTTACCCTCGTTAAACTGCATACAGTCAGTTAAAATATGTAAGATCTTAAAAATCTGCTCTGTAATCATAATATATGTTACCTATATAATCTATAATATAAAATCTTGAAATTCTATACTTACAAACATCAAATATGTCTATAGTCAATAATGTATACTGTAAATATATAAATAAACAACTTTTAAATTAGGAGGTATAGGTATACAAAATAATATTTTATAAAATAACTCATTAAAAATAAATACAATTTTTAACTTGTAAGAATTATAAAATATATTAGTAAATTATAGATTCTGAGTGGAGAGACAATTTTCTTGGAGTTACAATAATGTATGTAGAGGAAATTTAAAGGATATGTACTTGAGCGTAAATTAAAACTATAGGTACATACACAAACATTTTTTTATAAATAGGAAAAATGTAATGCCAAAAACATGAAATTTACACGAAATATTTACCATTACACAATAGTAGGAGTACAACAGAATATATGGAGTATGATTTTGGCGAAAGGGAGCACAGGGGGAATTTGGAAAGATTGGAAATAAAGTTGAGTGAGGATGTAGTGGGAGTGGTTGGGAGGTTCATGTATTTAGGTCCGTTGCACAAACAGACGGGGGTTTCGAAAAAGATATGAAACCCAGGATTAAGTGAGGATGGATGATGTGGAGATAAATATCAAGTGTTTTGTGTGACAAATAAATTCATATTAGGTTAAAAGGTAAATTTTATAAGGCAGTGATGAGACCTGCAATGATGTATGGAACAGAATGTTGGGCAGTAGATAAGAAGATAAAACAGAGATGAGTGTAGCAGAGATGAAAATGTTAAGGTAGACGAGTAAGTGAATAATATATAGTTTTATATACACACATAAATATATTTTAATTGTTTTTTTTTTAGTTTATTATAAAAATTAGAATTGATTGAAATAACTATTATTATATGGTTACATTTTGAAGATTGATGTTGATAATACTCACAAATGTACTTATTTACATCAAGTATACAAGACTTAAATGCAATATATTTGTCAGTAAAATATTAATAATTTAATAATTAATTCTTATTACTTTAGCAAAAATATATTCGATAACTTAACAATGTATTTGTTAATTTTTCCGCTCATAAATATTTTTTTTGAATTCTATATATCTGATTATAATATATTATTTTTTAGGTTCTGAGCGTAGTAAGGAATATAATAGTAATATTTGTATTTTATGTTAATCGTATATTGATTTTACATTGATGTGTTTTATTTTATATATATAAAATATATATAAATATATATATATAAATATATATTATATATATATATATATAATATTGTTTGGGTAGTAGGAGTAAAGTAAGAAATTTAGTTGTATAGAGGTTTCTTTTATATAATTTGTTTAAGTTGGTACTTTAAAGAGGTAATTTTTTTGATTTCCCCAATAGTTTTCTTTAGCATAAAGGAAAATTACCTAAAATGATTATAAATTAAAATATCAGAAGTTTTAAATTTACTTTTAAATATTAACTAAGCATTAGCATAAAACTACATTTTGACTACTTTCCATAATTTTGTTTTATAAAATTTTGAACTTGTTGATTTGTTTTATTGTATGTTGTATACACTTTTTTAGGAAGGAGTACAGTATAATTTTTTTTTTAGTATAATTGTTTGATAGGAAATTTTATGTAGTTGGTATTTTAAAATTTCTCAGTGTTTTTTAATCTCAAAGAAAATTACCAAAAATAATTAAAAATTATAATAGTTGGAAAATAATACGTTACATACAATGAGCTTTTCTCAAAATTGTTATATTGAAAGAAATAATTTATCATTGCTTTCAAATTCAATACATCTTTCACTAGTATTGTATCTGATGAGATTCATCATATAAGTGCTTCTAACCCCTACTGACCAGCTTATAAATTTAATTTATAAAGTAAAAAATATCTTAAAAAATGAGAATTTTTAAAGGTACTAATTTAATATTTATCAATTATTAAGTATTTCATCTTCCATTTATTGTGCTTATCAGTGATTTATACCAATCTCCAGTAAAATATTTTACAACTTATGATATTTTTATAAATTATACAGGTACTTGTTGAAAAAAGTGGTGATACTCATAATGAAGTAATAAGTAGGTTAGGTTAGCTGTTTGTTATATTTGACAATACAAAAACTAAAAAGATATATTTAATTGATGATAGGATATGCTTGAAAGAAAATAAAGAATAAATTACATTATCTTTATAAAAAAATAATGTCAATATCTCTATCATGAACTAAGATATAGAAATAGATTTTTCATATTATACTCTATTCAGTTTATGTTATATCAAAAAATGCATGTGAAATGAATTTTGGAACGATGTTAGACAGGCCCCTGTCAACGAATAGCTGCTCTATTATTGGTTGTTGTGGTTGTGTACTATCGTTATGTCGGTTTCTGACACCGCTACTGTGCATACAGAGAAATCATTTGGGGTGGAAATAAATGTAAGCACACATGTGTAAACATGAATCAAGTTTTGTCTGCCGCTTAGTATAAAGTTAAACAGTAATAGAGTATAGTAAGGTAGGGTGTGTGGTATATATAGTGGCGGTTTGCCAAGAGTATTTTTATTTTTTGCTACACTGGCGCTACCTAGATTAATTTATAAACACTACACCCATTTAAATCGTTTGTGTTAGCGCATGTAGTGTTAATGATTAATGTAGGTAGCGCTATTACAGAAAAAAGTTAAAATATTTTCTGCACACCACCACTGTTATATTTTTAATTATAATATGGTATGACATGTTATAATGATTATTATGATCTTTATAAAGCCAAATATAATTTTATGTGTTTCATTTAAAAAAAAATAATTACATTTATAACATTAAATATTATACATAGATAATATGTTCATAACATTTTTTATTTTTGTGTATTTTTCTACCAAATTTAATTAAATTTTTTATTCTCCGAGAAAATTTTATAATATTTTATTCCCTTTTGGACATTTATGGCAAAAACTGGCAAATAATCTTATCATTTATCAGTTATCACAAAATTGTAATTTTAGCTGTCTATACTTTGACCCTTATAGTAACTAAATTGTATCATTGATAATAAACTATAATAGATTAATTATTATTGTACAGTCACAATAAATGTCTATTATGTTCATATTCACCTTTGGTAGTCCTTTCTTCATTAATTCCCATTTCAAGATCTCCCTAGGATCTCTATCATAAGTCTCTTGTAATATCTATATATAATATCTTTTGATCAATAAATACCATACACAATTTCCTTTTCCTTTCACTGTACTTTTTTATAATCTGTCTTAGATTCTCATATCTCTCACAAAATATTGGCTCTATTGTTGACTTCTCAGACATAAACCCAAACTGATTTTTAGTAATAATTGTCTAACTTCTTACCCTTTTATCTATTATTTTCCCAAATCTTCATATTATGGCTCATAAGGTTTATATCCTATAATTTCCAAATTCCTGTACATATCCTTTACCCTTAAATATTGATACCATACAATTCGTCTTCCACACTTCTGGAATTTTTTCCTTCAACTAGTACCTTATTAAAGAACCTTATCAGCCATTCTATACTTACACTTTTGAATACCTTCCATACTCTACTGGTACTTCATCTGGTTCTACTGTTTTCTTATTTTTTATTTTTCTCACAGCACTCCACACTTCCTCTTCCCTTATAAATCCATCACACCCAAATTCCACTTAACTTAATCAATCTCTCTCTCAGAAAGTCTCTCTTGGAAATTCTTCATTTGATAACTCCTTAAAATATTCTTTTCATCTTGTTAACACTTCCTTGTCCTTTGTTAACACCTTCCTATCTTCATTTTCACATCAAACATTTCTTAAGTCCTTGGATTGTTTTTATCTTTCATTAGCACTTCTATTTTTCCTTCTTTTGCTCCTAACCTCTCATATAACTCGTTATATTTCCCCAATATAGTTTTACTTACTGCACTTTTTGCTGTTTTAGATAAACTTGTATACTCTACTCAATCCTCCCTATCTTTGATTTTTCCGCCATTTCTTAAACTGTATTTTTCATTTTGATAGTATCTCTTACACTTCTACCCACTATCATACTTGCTTATCCTCTGGCTTACTACCTCTATTTTCGTTAACAACTTCCTTAGGAACCTTCTTAATATCCTCTTCTACCTTTTGTCACATTTTGTTTATATTCCCTTCCTCGTTCCACACTTCTGTCTCAATCAGCTATTTTGTAAATACTTTTTCATTTTCACTTGTTAGTTTCCACCCCCTAATCATCGGTTCCTTTATATATATATTTTTCTTTTTGTGTACCCTTTTTTTTCCTACATCTAATATCCTTAAACAAATGAAGTGTTTTTATTTTAATTGACTTTTTTATTTTTATTTTTAGATAAAGAAAAACATTTTGAAATTAAAACCCAACATGAACTCAATGTAATTAATAGTTTTGAAACTGCATTAATTGATCATAATTTATCACATAATGAACTACTGCACCAGTCGGATATATTAAATGAACTTCCATCTCAACAACAGCCTGTCATAGTTAGACCACCTTCCACTAAGTTACCCAGAATATTATTAGACAACGATGGTAAGTTTATTACTATTTTTTTTTTTTATGGCCTTTTAGACCAAACATCCAAATATAATTGTCTCCATCCATCTCAATTTTCTGCTAGTATATATCAATCTGTATCTGGGCAAAAATTTGTAATATTTCTCTTCACTAGTCCTAGCGCATTCAGTCTTCCTAAAGTTTTTTTCTTTATTGGATTCTTTTGTTTAACTAACTATCTTCATCAAAGCTAGTTTCCTTCACACATGGCCTGCACATTATAGTATTTTTCTTTTAAACTTATTTACTTTACTATATCCAGTCTATTATAGTGGTTTCTTAGTTCAACGTTGTGTCTCTTTCACTACTATCCTAAATCCTTCTTAATATTTTCCTTTCGAAACCTTCAATCTTTGCTCCTCAGTCTCCCTAAGTCCAACATTATGATTCATATTTAGTATCGATGTTATCAACATGATTTATAGTTTGACTTTTAAAATTTGACTTAAATAGGTTGCCCATTGCCCAGTGCATAATTTTACTTATTACCCATTTAGATTTTTTTTAGTATCTCAAATTTGATATCATTTGATTGAGTAATCATTGTGCCTAGATATTTAAATTGTGTCACATATTGAATTTGTAGAATCTTACCTTTAGGAACTTGTTTTCCTTCCCCTCATCTTCTAACTTCCACATATTCTGTTTTCCATTCATTAATACTAAGGCCTACTCTTTAAACTACTTCTTTGAGTCTTATCCATAAATTTCCGATTGTATTTATATCGTTCTCTAGCAAGACCATATTGCCTGCATGCGATAAAATATTTATTGACGTTCTGTTCAATTTTACGTCTTAATCTGATAATATATCCATCATTTTGACTACTTTTTCTTGAATGAGATGAAAAATAATTGTGAAAAGTTGTTTAAATCCAGTGACAATTCTGTCATAAACCAGTGTTTATTTAAAATTCTCTCAATAGTATGTTCCCAACTTTAACTTAGACCGTAGTCTTTTTTAAACTTACTTGTATTAGACTGATAAGTTTCTGTGGAAAATGTAACTGTTCTAGTATGTGGTAAATATTTTCTTTATTGATGCTGTCATACGCTTTTTAAAATCCACAAAAATGTATGCAGTTCTTTATTGAATTCCCAAGTTTTTTGGAACATTTATCATGTATAAAAATTTGATTTATTTCTTCTAAAACCACTTTGGTAATCCCTTATAATTTCCTTAGCTAATGGGTTAATTTTGACTTTAATAAAATATTATAGTTTTTGTATGTATACATTCACTAAGATTATCCCTCTATCAGGGTTGTTACGCTATCTGGAAATATCAGAGAATTTTAAATTTGTCTGTGAAATTCAGAGGAATATAAAAAAATACTGGAAAAATATATTTAATATCAAATCATGGTTGTAGGTATATTATATATACACGTATGGTATATAAAACTTAATTGTTCAGTTTTAAATTTTTATAAAAAAATTAATATATTTTTTTATCATGTTATTGATAAGTAATCAGTATTTTATTAGATATTCCAATATCTAAATTATATAACTAGAAACTACAAGTTAGTATTATAAAATTGTTCTACGATTATTATTAAAAATTAACTAAAGTGATTTATGCTATAACAAATCTATATTTACTATTAACATAAGTATAGATAACAGTAATAAAAAATGATTTTTATAATATGGAAAATGTTTTGAAAAATGTCTGGAAAATCAGGGAATTTTAAAATCTAATAACTGTAGTAATCCTGTCTATAGTTGCTACAATATTTTTTGTCATCCTTTTTATGTATTGTGTATATGAGTGTTAAGTCCGTGTCTTCTGTGATCTCTTCAGATTTCCATATTTCCTCAATTAGCTTGTGAAGGTTTTTAACCCTTACTTCATCTATACATTTTAATATTTCACCTTGAATACCATCTTTTTTGCCAGGTGACTTATGATTCCTTAGCCTCTCAATTTGTGATTTTATTTCTTGTATCATCGATGCTTCACAGCCACAATTATTAGGTTCTTGTGTAAAATTTTATTACTTTATACATATATATATATTTATCTAATGTACGTATTTTGCATAGATAAAATTTTGGATGCTGTGGATATTACAGAGAACGATAAACTAAATGTTCAAAAATTAGAACACGAGTTTTCTCAAATAACTAAGAATTACGATATGTTTTTAAATCAACCAACTATCTCATTAACTCGGATTGATCTTAGTGAACATGGTAATTATTATTTTTCCGTATATTAGTCTAAGCTATACCAGTTGTTTCTCAAAATTTTGTATTTTATTTAAATTAAATTAGTTTTGATTCTAAGTTGTCTATTACATTATTATTGATATTCACTACCACATTAATAATATATGATTGATGCTAAGTTATGACCATGGTCTTTAATAATATTAGGTTTGGCAAATTGTAGTGTAAAATGCATGCTTTTTTATTATTGAAATAATTTAGATCAGGTGCAGTGTTGCATTCTAATGGTATAAATATTGTCAGACATATTTATAGTTCTGGACATGAAAAGTGGCTTGTAAACTCCGTCAACCAAGACTCATGGGATTCCAACCTATATTGTTTACTGCACATATTATACTTTATTTCTATTATGAAATTGTTAAAATTTCTATATTTTCCTGTGTTTCTAATAACTGACACATGAGTCACGTCGGTTAGATCACTTTTCGTTTCCAGGACTACAATTATTACTACATACAATTTTGTGATTATTACATTAGTTACATTAAAAAAACCAATTATAAAAGTTAAAAAAGTTAAAATATTCACTTTTCTAAAACTACAAATAATAGCAGTAATAATAACTAGTAAATTAAAAACAGAAATTAGGTTCATTCTAAAATCACTATTAAATAATTTTTAATAGTAGTTTTAATAAGTTTTTTTAAACTAAGAATGTGATTATACAATAGTAAAAAGTGGTACTGATATGGAATTATTTTTAAATTACTTTTAAAATGTATTTAAATATTTTTAAATTGTTAGATTTTTATACTTCTTAAAAATTGTCTACAAAACCCCTTGAAATAAGTGTGGAGCATCTTCTTAATAATGTTTATAAATAATGAAATAGAATAACAAAATTAATCTTCCTAGTGAAATATAATAAATTATTATTATTGCCATTGTTACCAAATATTTAAAAATTTAACATTTAATAGTATAATATGATGTTATAATAAATAATTTTAATAAAATAATTATATATTTTATATAATCATATTTTTCTGATATTTTAAAATATTTATTTCAGTTGTAAATAAAGCAAGTTTAATGAATATGGAAGAACTGACTGAAGACAATGATTTTGGATTAGCTCTTGCAGAAAAACCCTCCATTATAAATCAAGGTAAAAATCGTTTTTAATCACAACTCTAAAAGGATAGGATTATACCTTGTAACAGTTTTTTTATAGTTATGTCACAAGATAAATTGAATTAATTATTTGTTTGGTGTATTGATAACCTTTTGTTGGCCATGGCCATTTACTATATTACTCATAAAGTTTATGCATATTTGATGTATTAGTTTTTAGTGTTTATTTTACCAATTTGCATAATTATAGTAGTTTTCAAGTAGTAGATAAATGGTATAAAATAATTATAATTTTATATTATTTAGTCAAAATATACTATAATACAAATTTAACAAATCACCAACTTTAATTTTATTAATGTAAAATTATTTTAATTTACTTTAATTCTAGTTATATTATGATAGTAACTTGTAAGAATAGAATATTTTAAAATTAATAATTTATATTTAGCATAACACAAGCAAAATAACAGGACATTTTGATAGTTATATATGTATGGATGCAATACTTATATAAATAAATATAATCAATGTTATAGACAGTTTTGACTATTATTTTATTTTTAAATTTGGAATATTGAATACTAGTAAATTATTTTCAGTTATTTTTAATTTTGATTTAATTTATCTGAAAATTTTATAGTTAATAATATTTTATTGTAATTTAAAGGTTCAATTTTAAAATAATTTAGATATTATTATTGTGGTGCATTCTGGGTGTAGCGCAAGGAATGTATTGATTTTGCAATGATGTGTTTTTAATTTTTAATTTTATGCTTGTATACAATTTTTTTAGGAAGGAGTAAAGTAGCATAAAGAAAAACTACCTTTTTTAACAAAAGTATTAGAAAGGTTATTATAAATATTGGAAAATTAAAATGTCAGAAACTTGAAATTTACATCAAATATTTACTATAAGTACTATGTATATTGACATCATATTTTTTATTAGCTAACTTACCTAATAAGCGATGTGCTTCCATCTCCTGACTGACCAACTCTTTTACCTTTGACTGATTGTACAATTTATACTTTTTTTCAGAACTAATTTGTAATTACTATAATTTGAATGTATCTGTTTTATTTTAATTTATATGTGTTTAATTTATAGAAAGTATTCCAGCGAAAGTTGAAAATGAAAGTTCTGAACCAAATGATTTTGGAGTATCATTAACCGAGAGAATTAAAAGAAGAAAAAGAGCGGCTCAACCACCAGAAACAAATGAAAGAAGTAATTTTGACATCTAATTAATAGTGCTGATAATATTTTTAGTTTAGTTAAACGAAATAATAAATGAATGGTTTTATTTTAAATAATTTAGATGAAATAAAACCTAAAGTAAGGAAAGTGGAAAGGAAACTTGTACCTATCGTAGAAAAGTTATCTACTGAAGAACTTATGGAAACGAATACATATCACAAGTTTAACAAATGTATACAAAAAGTTTTTGACAGTACTGAAGAAGTTGATACATTATTAGATTTTGGTATTATATTATAGAATATATATTTGTATTCTGTATTATAGATTAAAAATTTATAATTTTAATTAAAGGTGATAATGATGCACCACCAGAAGCGTTAATTCCAAAATATGTACTTCAAGAATTATGTAGTGAATCAGCTAAACTTAAAACATTAGGTGCTATGGAATCAATTCCATCAAGTAAAATAATTCGCTTATTGGGTATACTTGAAAAAAATATAAGAGATGGTGCAAAAGTATCACCTATTGCTGATCCAGTAAGGAAGAATACAAATTTTTTTTTGAAAATTATAGTACTTTAATTGGTTAATATTATAGGAAGATGATGAATGTGAAA
The DNA here is from genome assembly GCA_025469235.1 of Pemphigus obesinymphae. Taxonomy (NCBI): domain Eukaryota; kingdom Metazoa; phylum Arthropoda; class Insecta; order Hemiptera; family Aphididae; genus Pemphigus; species Pemphigus obesinymphae. The sequence goes on along the minus strand of JAIPRL010001337.1, from coordinate 65,273 downwards.
GAAAACTATGGATGGAGTTAGCAATGGAAAGAGTTATGCGTGCAGTTGATTCATCTTTGACTACTCTTTATATTTTAACATCGTCCAAAATGCAGAAGAAAGTCTATTTAGAGGATGTTATTGATAGAGTAGTTATGTTTACAAAATATCAACTACATAATACAATTTATCCAGCTTTTGATCCTGTCTATAGGTATGTATAACATTATAATTAATATTAGTGTTAGTACATAAAATAAAATTTTTGTAATGTTGCAGAATACAAAAAAGTAATGATTCTTATCCTGGAAGTTCTCGTAAAAAACGTGCACATCCTAAAGAAGTTCGTGATAAAAATGTTTTATCTTTATATGCCAAATTGTCAGAAGTAGTTTCACTTTTAGCTGAACTTTTACAAATTCAAACACTAACTGATACAGCGGTTCTTCATACTTCATCAATGGCAGTTTCTCCATTTTTTGTTGAAGAAATCAGTGAATTGCAACTTTCTGCCCTCAAACTTGTTACAACGGTAATTATAACTGAATAAATTTAGATTTAAAAAGTTAATTATATGTTTTAATATTTTTTTTAAATGATTTATATTTCAATAGATATTTACAAAATATGATAAACATAGGAAATTACTATTAGATGATATTCTTGCTTCTATGGCGCGATTACCAAGTTCAAAGCGAAGTTTAAAATCATTTCGAATTAGTTCTGAAGAATATATTCAAATGTTGTCAGCTCTTGTCTTACAACTAATACAATGCATGGTCGTACTTCCATCTAATTTAGCAGAAAAACAATTAAATGTAAAATATTCAAAATATTTTATTATAAATTGACCTTGAAATTAAAACAAATTATAAAATTTTTATAGCTTGATCCTGATACAATAGTTGTCAGTAAATTCAAAGCTGCTCGGTCTACTGCGTCAAGTTTTTTGCATGTATTTTTATCAAAATGCAGTAGTAAAAGTGAAGAAATTGATTACCGCCCAATATTTGAAAACTTCATTCAAGATCTGTTGACTACTGTGAATAAACCCGAATGGCCAGCATCTGAACTCATGCTTAGTGTACTTGGAAGGTTATTGGTAGCAAATTTTGTTAACAAAAATTTGGAAATGTCTTTAAGAGTAGCTTCTTTAGACTATCTTGGGGTTGTAGCAGCTAGACTCAGAAAAGATTCTGTTACATCTCAATTAAGATTAAAAACCATTGATTCCATAATTTTGGACATACGAACAGAAGAGCTTAAAGATGAAGATGGTAATTTAATGGTACGTATTTAAAAGCATTATTTTTCAGTTTCGTCTAAAACATTAATGCATTATTATTATTAACAGGAAGAAGTTCAAGAAGTTAAAGATGATGAAGAAAGAATACAGTTTTTGCAAAAAGTTCTCTTAGATTATTTAGCAATTAGAAGTACTTCTGAGCCAGCTTTAAAGCATGCTCGACATTTCTATTTAGCTCAATGGTATCAAGATAATACTGATGCTGGAAAATCTTCCAATTTTTTATCAAAAAGAAAGAAGGAAAAGAATTCTCGAAAAAAATATGGTTTGTATTACATTTATAAATTTTGATTTTTTCATTATAAATTAAACTATTTATTCAAGGTTCAGACGATGAGGATGATGGTGAGAGTAGTGATTCAAGTAAAGAAAATGAATCTCGAATAGATCAAAATAAAGCTACCGAAAACTCAAAGCTTTGTGAACAAAGAAAAGAATATTTACTGACTAAAATCAATCCTTATCAAGCTTCACAGGTTATGCAAACATACATAGACTATGATAGTGCTGAATTAGTGGCAAGATATTTAGCTTCTAAAAGACCATTTTCTCAGAGTTTTGATACTTATCTTAAGCACGTAAGACAATAATTAATGTTCTTAATTTATTCTTTTGTTTATTCAATTTATAATTTTAGATAATCAAAGTTTTGACGGAAACATCAGTTAATATAAGAACAAAAGCTATGAAATGTTTGACAATGATTGTTGAAGTTGATCCTGGTGTTTTGGGTTTAAAAGAAATGCAGTTAGGTGTAAGTCATTCTTTTCTTGACCATTCAACATCAGTTAGAGAAGCTGCTGTGGATTTAGTTGGAAAATTTGTTTTAAGTCGTCCAGAACTAATTGATAAGTACTATGATATGTTATCTACTCGAATATTAGATACAGGTGTCAGTGTACGAAAAAGAGTCATCAAAATAATGAAAGATATATGCATTGAATGTCCTGACTACCCTAAAATTCCAGAAATATGTGTTAAAATGATACGCCGTGTAAATGATGAGGATGGTATTAAAAAATTAGTTATGGAAGTGTTTCAAAATATGTGGTTTACTCCAGTACACGATAAACCAACACTTGATTCAAAAATGTTATTACGAAAAGTCTTAAATATTACTGATGTTGTAGCAGCATCAAAAGATTTGGGTCTTGAATGGTTTGAACAACTATTATTAAGTTTATTTAAACCTAAAGAAGATAAAGATGACACAGCAAAAGTAGCTACTGAGCCTCCCAAAGCTCTTCTTACAGCTTGTAAGCAAATTGTGGACTGTTTAGTGGAGAATGTTGTGACACTTGATGGTGGAGGAGGAGGTACATCACAACAGCTTGTAGCATGTCTTACTACATTATATTTATTTGCTAAAATACGACCACAACTACTTGCAACACATTCTCTCACTCTTCAGCCTTATTTAAGTTTAAAATGCCAGGTAATTAATTTTGAATTGATAAATTAAATTTGTTTTATATATATATATATTTATATATTAGGTATAATCAATTCATCTATTGATTACTATTTTTATTTTTAGACTCAAGGCGATTATCAAATCATTAGTTGTGTTGCACGAACTCTTGAACTTGTTGTACCATTAATAGAACATCCTAGTGAGATATTTTTGTCGCAACTTGAAGAAGATGCAGTTAAACTTATCATGAAGCATGATCAAACTGTAATTTTGAGCTGTATTTCTTGTCTTGGATCTGTTGTGAACAATGTAACAAGAAATTTCAAGCTGATCAGGGATTGTTTTGGCATATATTTTAGTAAGTATCATTTATTAATTATTAACAATTTAAAATTAACTATTTTAAATGATTATTTCATTTTTGAGCTAAAATAGATTGAGATACGTCTAAACTGTTGATTATCTTTGTGAAAATACTTTATATTACATTAATGATATATTGCATATATTTTATTTAATATTATTAGTTAATTTTTTTACTGTTAATATAATTTAAATTTAAATGAGATTTTGTTTATATAAAAATGTTAATATTTTAAAAATATTTTGAATTATTACCTAATTATTTTAATAATTATGTAATTTGTAAAACTAAAACATTATTATTATTTTTTTCTATATAATTATACAATATTGGGTTAATTTTAATGCTATATATTACTTTGCATTTAGAATATTTGAATAACTTTCAAAAGCTACATCATGATAATCCAATAAATTCTCAAGCCTTAATACCATTACGTCCAATTTTCCGCCGTTCAATCTATATTATTGGCCTAATGTTGAGATTCTTTGATTTTACTGACAAAGAAGTTTATGGTGACGCATACCCGGTAAGTTTTTTTAAAAGTTAATGAAAAATAATATATTTTTTAATAACATCATTTTGTATTTTTTGTAGGATAATATTAGAGATTTAGTATATGATGTTATGTCATATTTTATGCGTGCAAATGAAGACGATACAAAGTTATTTGCATTAAAAGCAATTGGATCAATATGTATAAGACATTATGATTTTATGCTTTGTGAAGATCTTATGAGCACATATCTTGGTATCTTGTCAAATAATGATGTACCAGATATAATGAAAACTCAAGTATGCATTAAAATAAATATAATTGTATTTATGTTTATAAATTTGTGTTAATACAAAACATTTATAAAATATTTTATAATATTTGTTTATGTTATAATGTTTTTATTCACTATTATAATTTGAAGTGTTAAAATGTTTATGTGTAGATTTTGAATAATATTGAAGTGTACTTGGAAGAAGAAGAAAAAAGAATGATCAAACAAGATTTGGAATGTATGAGTTGCACATTTTCTTATTTGATTTAGTAGATAATACATTATATTCAGTTTAAATTAAATTAAATTAAATTATTCTTTGTTACTTTTTAGGGTCTAAAATGTCTAAAAAAGAAAATTTGAAGGAAATGGGTGATGTTTCTTCTGGAATGGCTAGTACAGTTATTCAGTTATATCTAAAAGGAATATTGAATTCATTTTTACATATAAGTGTTCAAGTTCGGCAAGCTGTACTTAAAGTAATACAATTGATTTTAGCCCAAGGACTTGTGCATCCTGTTCAGGTATGAATATGATATATTTATAACTTATAATTATAGGAGTCAATTAATTTTTTGTCTTCTGTTATAGATTGTGCCTTATCTAATATGTATGAGTACTGATACGGAGAAATCAGTTAGCAGTCGTGCTGATAAGCATTTACAAGAAATTGAGAAAAAATATCCTGGTTTTATACATATGGGTGCACAAAATGGCATTAAACTGTCTTTTCAACTTCAAAGTATTGTACAACCTGATGGTGAATTAGTCCGTGGATATCGTTTAAAAGACAATGATACTATTCCAAGTGCCTTAAATGGATGTCTTTATTCTATACTCAGAACCAAACAACAACGTAGAGCTATAGTGATGTCAATTTTAAAACAATTTGAGGATCAAGGGGTTAGTAAATAGTTTGATAGTGAAAAACAATATTTTAAATTAATGTATTAATTATATTTAAAATGTATTTTATTTTCTATTATTAATATAGAAAACAAATTTAGCTCAAATGTTATATTTAGCTGATAATTTGGCATATTTTCCATTTCAATCACAAGATGAGCCGTTATTTATTATACATCATATTAATACAATGATATCTGTAAATGGAACTAATTTGCTTCAAAACTTCAGAGAAGTTAGTATAGTATTATGTTAGAAATATTATTTTTTATGTTGTATTTATATATACCATACATATATAGTAATACCTCTATATATTTGATACATATAGGAGATAAAAAATTATTTACCATTGGGAGAGTAAACATATTCCCAGATAAGTCTAAACTTAAGGAGACTGATTTTCATTTAGATTATGTTAGATCACACTCACTTTCCAATTAGTTGTCGTTAGTAATTGCTATCTAGTGGAAGTTTTGTTCTGGGCAGTAGGGATAATCACTTAGTGTGCTACTCGTAATATTTATATGAAATTGCACGCTTGGTAGCTATTAAAACACTAGAGTGATATTTCCAACTGCAGCACAGTGCTACGCTAAGCATGTATAGAAAATGTTGTTTGCGTGCTTATATGTATTAGAACGTTTCCGCCTGAGGTTAGGATTTATGAGACAGAAAATAGGTGCAAATATATATGATATATTTTGATAGAATTGGTTCCTATTAAATAGAGATTTTATTTATTATTTAACAGGAATACTTTTTATTTCTAAATTTATAGTAGCTTACAAAAATTTTAATTTTATTTTCTGATTATAAAACTGCATTTGTTTATACATTTTTAATTACAAATTTATTTATATATATATAAATATATATATATATATATATTAAAACCTCTATTTTCTAGAAATCTCACTAGAAATCAGAGTAATTTTATAATATCTCATTGTATAAAGAATTGTGTATAATATTTATACAACAAGTGTATGTAGATAAATTGTGTAAGGTATTGAGAGAGAGTGTATTTTTTTTTTTTTTTTGGTTTTAAATGCAATTATTATGGATGCTGGTTAAAGATAATTTAAAGGGAGTAAATTTATATTTTGTATCAAAAGTGTAAATATTGCCCAGCAGCATATTATTATGTACGGCATTAACAATAGTGTTGTGGTTATATATTTATATTATTATTTTCACAACAGACGTAAGACACAAATAATCATATTATGAAAGTCGAGGGAGCGTGTTGAAACTGCCGTTGTTAGGTATAGTTTAATGATAATTGGTTTTTGTTATAACCTTATCTAAGAGTGAATATTAGTACTTGAAGGCAGTGTACTAAAAATTAATAGGAAATGTTGAATAGAGTATGTAATATATATTGAGGAAGACTTAATTTAAGATTTCATTTAGTATGTAATTTTGGGGGAAGGGAAGATAATTTATGGAAGTTTACAGAGAGATAAAAAGTGAAGTTAACATATTAACACTTTCACCATGTATAACACTTTTTTACGTCTTTTGGTTGGTTATGCGAGTTTATGAACATGTGTATTGTGTATGTTGGTTGTATATCTAATTTTCTAATTTTAGCACGTTAGTGTGGGGATGTTTTATTTTTGTATTGTCTTTTGATAAATTGTATTATATTTTTATCAGTTATTTGTATTAAAATTTTCACACATAGTTTTATTTAAATTTTAATGTTATAGATATATAATATATATGATTGAAGCTTTCATATTTTTTTTTAGTTGTATAAACTTATTTTTAATTATTGACATAATAAAGTTTTGAAGTATTGAAGTATTGGAATGATTATTATTTTATATTGTTATACTTATATTTGTTTATCAAATATCGCAAATTAGCATCAATGTATGGCCTAAAAATAATTTGATGGTATAGATAATGCAAATTTGCATCATAAAAATACAGTCAATTTTTCTCCCACAGCAGGGAAATATTCATGCCAAATTGAAACACAGCAAATGTGTTAAACTACCTTTAAAATATGTGTTACAAAAGTGAAAAGAATAACAGATTTGAGAAGGAAATGAAACATAAAATTAAATTTAAATGGATGAAGTGGAGAGTAGTGTTATGTGTTTTATGTAATAAGTAGATTTTAATATTTAATTCTAAATAATTAGTCAATTAGATGGGAGAATAAAATTTAAAGGACAGTAATTGTGAGACCATATAAATTATTTAAATTAGGGAGATGAACAGTGGAGATAAGAAAATAATAAATATTGCCAGTAACTAAAAATAAGAATTTTAAGGTGAATGTGTGGCTAGAAAGGACAATTTTGTTTAACCTCTTAGCGATCATGGTTTTGAGAATCTCATTAGCGTTTGCGCCGTCATTTAATTGTTTTATTTTTGGTGTAGATTTTTAGTTTTATATTTTATTTTGCAAAAAACATGTTGAGGATTTACATACATTCTCAAACGCTTAAATTAACTAAATAATTTTATTAAAACAAAATGTTATTGTTATATTTTTTTAACTTTTAACAATTTCTTTAGAATTACCGTCATTTGCCCTAAAATAAAACGTAAGAACAAAATATGATAAAAAAAAAAAATTATAATAGTAATAAAAACGTATATGTTATAAATAATAGTTTTTTGTAAATACATATTTTTTCTCCGCCAATAAATAAATATATATTTGTGTAATTCATGTATTTTTCATTTGTATAATTATAATATATATATATATATTGATATAGTTTAACATGAAAAATACATAAAATGTGTGTATAATGTGTTACTTACATTGTAGCGTCTCCAGTATATTAACAATAAAATAAAAAGCAATGATGATTGCGCTGTGGTGTTTATACTGCACTGAAATCCAATAACTTGCACTAATATTTTATGACTAATTATTGGTAAATCCAAGTGTACCGATAAAATTGATAACAATAGCAATTAATTTATACATATATGGTATAGGAATAGTGGGGGTTTCACTGAGCTAATCGTTAATTGTAGATAAAGGAAATTATTTTTCCTAAATGTGTAATGTAAACACCGCCAGCGTGACCACTAAGAGGTTAAGAGATAGCTGAAGTGTGGTCTCAATAGTAGAAAAAATGAGACTAAATAAATTAAGGTGGTATGGACATAATATTATGAAGAAGAATATTATTTTTATCTTATTCTTAGAAATGAAATACTAAAATATTATTTTATTTTAGGGTCTTCTTCCCAATCCTAATGCACTTCAGCAACTTAATAAAGTTGATGGTACTGTTGAAGATGAAGAAGATGAGGATGAAGGTACACTTGTAGATAGAGTACCTGATGATATAGCAAATCTTCAAGAAGTTATTATAAAATCTCAAGGTTGCCTTCTACTTTTAGTTCTCAAACTATATCTAAAAACAGTTTATGGAATAACAGATTTGTAGGTTTATATTAATATTCACATATTTATAAAAATAATTTTACTAAATGTTTAATAACTTATTATATTTTATTATAGGAAAATTACTCAATATTCACCATCAGAATCAAGTAAAATGTATGATAAAAATCTAAGTAGGAAATCAAATTCAAAATTCAATCCTAAAGGTACTGTGCAGAAGCTTCAATACGGATTAGAAATTAATACAGAAGATTTACAGAAAGCTAAACAAGAATTGATTGCTTATTATTTAGAAGTATATCAAATTTGTATAATTTTTAAAATTAACATAATTATATAAAGTAATTAATTTTTTCAGTTAAAACATTTGATTATTAATCTTGATCCTGATGATGAAGGAAATGAAGATATTGGAACTCCTAAAATTTCAAAGTCTGTTCCTTCAACTCCAAGTAATCACGTAGGAAGTACACCTTCTGCTCAAACACCTTCAACTCCTAATCACATTGATACAACAAATGTGTCATATGAATCACCAGAATATCAAAAACAAGTAAGTTTTATGTAATAATTTACATACATATATAAATAACATTTGTTTAAAACTTATAATTTGTTGGGAAATATAAGAAACAACTAAACAATTTAATGGTATATACCACAGTTATTTACTCATGTTAGAAGAAGAGAGTAGAATTTTTAATCACGAATGATGGATTGCTAAACTAAAGCATAAACGAAACAATGTATAATATTAATGTTAAATAAGGATTAAAAATCATAAATTATAGAGAAAATTTAATAAATTACACAATTAGAAAACGTCAGTATATTTTACATTTTAATGTAGCTATCTATAAATCAAATATGATAATTAGATCTCAAAAATAATTTGACTGTACAATTTGTCTATTTTTCGCTATTCTACATTGTGAGGTACACACAATTTATAAACTGTTTTAAGTTTACATTATCCATTATACTAAGTATTCTATACACTTATAAATACTAAATATAAACAGGCATTAGCCCAATTCACATTAAATTAAAAATAATGATAAGTTATAAAACAAAGATTTCAATATAGAATAATGATATAATAATAAAGTAATAAAGTAATAAAGTAGGCTACTATAATAATATGATAATTATTATGAATTATCATATTATATCAATACTAAGAGAAGAAATAAGAAAATAAAATAACGAAACTAAATAAAAATATATGAATTATATTTGATGATGGCTTTAAAATGATTTGAAATTGAATCGTTTTGAAATTAAAACGCATTCATATTATGTAAACACTAAAACACTCTTGTTATGTAGATTAAGAAGTTAAACTTTTAATATATAAATTATATTAATTATATAAATTAATATTACTTAAAAGTTATAACTGGTAAATTTTTCCTTTTTTTTTTTACCATTTTTAAGGGGTTTTATATGGAAAATTTTTAGGAAATTTTAAGAAAAATCTTTATATGTATTTTAAAAATGAATAATAATTAAAGGGTCCAGTGCAATAACAAGATAACTCCCTTTGATCAACAATTTTAAAAACAGATTTTCATGCTTTAGATGTATATATAACAGTACATAAAATCTTATTACTTTTGAAATAAACTTAAATAATTTTAATTAATTAATTTAAATTATAATTTATTGGAGATATATGATTTTTTGCCTCAAAATTAAAATCGTTGTTTTTTTTTTTTTACATGTCTCAAAAATATTTGCAACATTTATATTAAAATAATCTCAAAAAACATTAACAATGTGTAATCATACCTATAATTATAATCATCCAACTAATCACAACCTTTTATGATGATTAAATTGAACTAATTCTGTGTTTTAAGGAGATGTCTGGTTTTTGACCCAAAATATTATTATTAATATATATTATTTATGAATTCCTTAAAGTATCTATGATATCCTTCAAAACTAAAAAAAACTTTTATAAGACACTTTTGGTGGGAGTTTTTGAATATAAGTATATATTATATTATGTCTATGCCGGTTAGTAAATGTGTAAAGTACAGTGTTGACATCGTTCGGAGCCAAAACCAGATATCTCCGGAGATATCAGAGTATGTTAAAATATGCATTTCGAAAAAAGTGGAGTTATCTCATTATTGCACCATACCCTTCATATTGGTCCCATTACTACCTATATTATTTTTTATTGTGAATGTTTTTTTATGAATTTATACAATTTTATTAAAAATATTATTTTTGTATTTCTCATTTATAATTATTTAAAAACATCATAAAGGATGGAACAAAAAATAAATAATTAAGAACAATATTGTCTAGTACAGCGTTTCTCAACCTTTTTTCATTCACGTACCCTCTTACTACTGCTTTACGTACCCTCAAATATCAATTTGTCATATTTTTTCACCTAAGATAAATTATAAATTATAAGTCTGATAGTGGAAAATTTGGAAATATTTATTTATTTTAATCAGCATGCATGTATATAAAAAAAAACAATATTAATATATAATAATAAATAAATATATTGTAATACAGTTTAATTTTAATGCGATCCTTGGGCTTGTTTACTATCAGTTAATTTTCTGAAATCTGGCTCCACGGATGATAAGTAAACTCGTAAATTTGAACTCACAGAGAATCTATTACGATACTTATTTTTAATGTACGTGTATGATGGAAAGGCTGTCTCCATCAATACAGTGCTCGTGAACGGTAGCAGAACATTGAATGCTTTGTATGAAAGCTCAGAATATTCTTCTTTTATGTCAGTCCAAAAGGTGATAAGGGATTTCTTTTCAAATGCTGCCTCAAGTGAAGAATCCGTTTTCAGTTTAATCAGTTTTTCTTTTTCTCGGACTGATATAACTGCATATTTGAAATGGTTTTCACTAAAAGGGAACACAATCCAGTGGTCTTCTTTTCCACATTTAGAGAAGTATTTATTAAAAGCTTCCTTAAGTCCATTCAAATATTGAACAACTTGGTCTTTGATGTCTTGTGATAAGTTCATATCATTTTCACAGAGAAAATCGTGCAGTGTTTTAAAAACTTCTGGTTGGTTATTCTCAATACACAACTTTCAAAATTAACATTTTAACAAAAGATTCTATTTTGTCAGTAACTTGGAATATTGTCCCTGCATTGTTTTGAAGTCAAATTTAGATAATTTAATTTCAAAAAAACATCAGATAAGTATGCAAGTTTATTAAATTTTAATGAAAGTCGAAAAGGGTGGCTTCAAAAAACATTTGAACTTCATGTCTAAGTTCAAACTAACGAGTAAGGACTTTACTCATGATAACCATCAGATCTCAGTATGAAAAAGGAGGGTTTTGTAAAGACTGCCCATATCTTCACACAATGCTGAAAATATCCTGGAGTTTTCAAGACTTGATGAAGTTGACTACTTTACAAGAATCATCCAGAACGTCCTCCAAATCAGTAGGAAGAGGTTTCGATGCAAAAACTTGTCGATGGATGGAACAATGAGTCCACTTTACCGGGGGGGGGGGGATACTGCTTTGACACGTGCAAGAAGACCAGTGTAACAACCTAATATAGACTTACCACCGTCAGTACTTAAACCATACCATTTTGACCATTTTATTCTCTTTTCGGTGAAGTAAGAATCAATAGCCTGAAAAATATCTCCACCTGTTTGTGCGTTTAGTAAGAGGATGGCAAAGCAAAAGCCCTTTAAGCTTTCATTTTCTTTTAAATACCTTGCATTAACTAACAAAACAGCTAATTGTGCTACATCAGTACTCGTCAACTTAAATGGAAAACAATTGACTGTCATTGATATCTTTTAGTATTGTCTCCTGAATATAATTAGAAATGTCTTTGATTCTACGATTGAATGTGTCATTTGTTAATGGGATAGATAGAATTTATTTTATGGACATAGTCTTTTGCGAACATACAATAAACTGCGTCTTTAATACTTGGCAAAATCAAATTTTCACCAATAGTGTGATTTTTACCACTTGGCGATACGATAACTAATTCAAAAAGTTGCTTCAACAGCATCTTCGTTAACATTACCTAAAGAGAGGTAGGTACGCATATTGCACTTATTTTTATTTTCCAGCAAACGTTTGAAAAAAGTGACATTTTTGTTCTTTAAATCTGAAGGTTAGTATTCAAATGATGAGTAAGTAGTGAAGGCTTCATATTATCATTAGATAGTACTTCTCCACAAACAACACATTCGGGTCTAGCGACATTTTCAATCATAACGAATGAAAATCCTTGGGACAAATATTCTTCACTATATTTCCTTATCTTTCCCGGCAGTGGAACTAGAAGTTTAGTATCCCTAATTAACCTGTGGTAACTTTTTCATAGGATTTTCTTTGGCAAGATTAGTAATCGATGACAATATATCATTAGTGCTTTGAATAGGATCGGTTAATTCTGTAGTTTTCCTTTTATTAACAGTACCAGTTTTTAATCATTGATCCATGGTAAAAAATGGTGAAAATGTTATAAAAATGTAAAAAAAAAATTACGAAATCACTGAATATTTATGTAGGTACGTAGTGTGTGACACGGATACATTGAAAGCAAGCGACTAACTAATTATTAGAATAGATGTCAATATCAAACTAACAGACAGTGGTAGTTTATCTGGATATAAGATAAAAATGGTTAATTAAATCATTAAAAAATGATTTTTAATAGACAAACGAAATTGTGCCGAATAATGATACACTACCCGATTAGATAAAATTCAGTATAAACTGTCCAATCGCCTATATTGTAATATTATACTAATGTTAGTATTATAGGTACACTAATATAGTATGAACCAAATGTAAAAAATTATAAAATTATTAAACATTTCACAAATAACAAACCATTTAAAAATAAAACAAATAAAAAAAAAAAAATACAACAAATTAAATTTTTTCTGCCATTACGCTTTTTTTTTCGCGTACCCCTCATATCTTCTTATGTACCCCCAGGGGAACACTTACTTTTGGTTGAGAAACAGTGGTTCTAGTGCTTTACGTAGCCGTTTTGTAATATGTGCATTTAAACATGTTTTATAAGTTATTAAAACTAATTTTTTTGAATTTTTTAAACAAAAATAACTTTAAAAAATTAAATATTAAAAAAAGGCAACATAGGGCTAGATAATGTTATCTATAATTTATTTTTTGGTTCATTTTTCTGCTATGTTTCTAAGTTTTGAAAAATGAGAAATGCTATCATGAGTTTTTCATTAAAAATTGTTTACGCTGACATCCTCTTAAATTAATTGATATATTTATATTTAATTATTTTTTTTAATGTTGTCATCTAATATTGTATATCTTATTAATTAGAATAATGTGCAATCAACACCAAAGGTTCCTAAATTGACGATCATACCTCCAAAACCTCCATCATCCAAACATTCTCATCATCATCATCGATCACATAAATCAAAAAAAGCTGATCGGCCTAAAAAACACCATCATAAGAGGAAGAAAGCTAAAGCTGGTGGTAGTTCTGAAGATAGTGATGATGTGTACAGTGATCCAGATTTTTTAATATGAACCTTATTCTAATTTATATATGTTGTAAATAGATTTATTGTAAAGTTTCGTTTGTTGACAGATGAATTATTTATTTTTATGGATAATTAATATTAGATTTAAGTGCTCAATTGACCATTTTTATGCCTAGTGCACTTGATTACTTAAGTATTTTCGATTTGAGCACATATTGTGAGGTCTGGAATTTTTTTAGTTAATTTAGTATAATTAAAGTAAAAATTATTTTCTGATTTGTCCAAGAATAGATTATACTTGATTCATACAATTAGCAAGACATAAATAATATGTATTTATAGTGTATTATTCTTTCGATAGGACTAATATACATTTTCTGATTATTGTACTATAAAAGATTATTTTGCCATGTTTTAATGTTTTATTATTGTTGACAATTATTGGTACTAATTTAATTAACTTATAAATCTAATTGATAAAAATATAGATTTTCAAAAACATAATTCAATGTGACATAAATCTGTGAATATTGCAGTTTTACACAACTATAATTAAATATTTATTTTTAAAAGGCATTATACCAATATGTAATTTACACATTTATCACCAAGTTTAATTTATGATATAATGATATTTGAAATTAAGGGTTCACAAAAAATCAAGTAATTTTATTATAATTGAATAGCAATAATAAAAATATCTGATATCACATAGTAGATAGCTTTACTTTTCATTTGGTACTTATGTTCTATTCTAGGATAGTTGGAGTACATAGTACATAGTACATACACGTACAGAATGTGTATGTGTTGCACATATGACAGGCCCGTAATAGGTTGTTATTTTATTTTTCTTCCACTCTATATCAGGGAGCAACCGGTTTTAGCTTCTGCATATAGACAATCTCATGGTGGATGTACTTTGATGTACTAATATAAGTGATTTTATTATTTTTCCTATGATTTTAATATAATTTAAAGACTAATTTAATAGTGTGTTCTGGTATAGTTTATATGTCTCAAATTAAGAATAATAATTGATTTATAATGTACCTAAACAGGTATTATACTTTTTAAAACAATATTTTGTTTTCCCTTTATTATATATATATATATGTATATATTATTGATGATAACAATAAATGATCAATAAACCTTTAAATAATAATACAAATTTCAATAAATATTTATTAGTTAAACTTGTTTATGAATGTATTTAGTAAAATTGTATAAGCTAAGATATTTAAGTAGGTTACATTTTGGTATAATACTAGAAAGTTTCTTCTCCTTGATAATATTGTATAATAATACCTTTGAAAAAACATTAAATCATGGCTAATAAAAATAGGCATAGTTTTAAAAGTTTCATATTTTTTTAATTTTTAAAACATTCCTTTTGACAATCGAATTAAGTTACTCGAAAGTCCAAGAATTTAAAGAAGAAAAAAGGATTTTAAGATTGTATAAATTAATTTGATTGTTTTGAAATTATATAATTAACTATTAGGTTACAAGTTAATAAATCGATGCTATTTTATGTATAGTATTTGAAAGTATTTGATGTATACATATTACATTTATTATATTCTTTTAAATAACTGATTCAACAATTAATTATATGATTATATTATATATTTATTAATATATAACAGATTGAAAATATTTTCAATAATTGAGTGTAAAATTAGGCTAAAATTTAATAAAGTATTATATTCAATTAATACCAATAATGTACTTCATGTATATTATATTTAAAGAAAAATGTAATGCCCAGAGTATAATATTGTATACATTTTTTCTATTCATTATTTTACTTGTATTAGAGAAAAACCATTTTGAAGACATCCAAAAATGTGCAATAAACTCTTCTTTAGCATTACATTTTTCTGTATATAATAATATAATGCTTTATGAATTATAATGTTTTCTATTTTATTGCTTTAGAACAATTTAAGTAATACTCCATCTATAATTCTGTATCTTTTCTGTATCTGTAAAGCAATACAAGTCTATTTTTTTTTTTTATCTAATGTGAATTTAGTCAATATTTGAAAATGTTTTTCTCGTGGTCTTTATACAAATGTTCAAAATTTCAAACACATTTCTAAAATAGTATAAATTCAAAAATACCAAGATGTTTATTATTTTATTTTCCAAACTGTAGAAAAATTAATGTAACATAGGTACTTTTTCTTTTGTGAAATTTGATAGAAATAGATTGTGTTACAGAGTACTGAATGAATTATATGGTGTACCCAGAAACAATTTTTTCACCAAATAATTTTTGACATTTTAAAATGTAACATGTGTACATCTGTTTAAAATATTTATTTTATATCCATTCATCTAATGTTTTAAAATTAATATTTATTCAGGACGAGTAACTTACAACTATTAAATTGTTATAAGACTTATAGTACAACAATTAAATTATTAGATAATATTATCTCTTTGTTAGTAAGTGTATCTTTTCATTATTGTTCAGTTAAATTATTTTGATTTATTAATATAATAAATATGTGTTTGTAATTTTTTTAAATTGCTAAAAGTGAATTCATTTTTACTTTGTTTTAAAACAGTAAGCACTGAAATCGAAATAAATTTGGCCAATGTAGTTCTTATTGTTATAATGTATAAATTATGTTATTATAATATAATTTTTTTCATTAAAATTAATATACATTGTAATCTAAATATAAAATCTAAATTTGACTATTTTTTTAGCAATAATAATTTTTTTTATTACTGTAATCGATGTAGATCTATTGTTTTATATAATTAACTGTATAAAGTGTACTTTGTCACCAAAAGAAAATAAATTATTATATTTTAATAATTAAATTTTGATATTGAATTATGTAGGTAAACTATAATAGTAATATGAATTTAGTTAATACTAAAAAAGAATATTATTGTTATTTACTATTTATGTATAAAATAGCCGATTGAAATTATTTTCTTGTGTATAATTATGAAGTAATTATTATTGTCAATATTAGACTAATTAACTATCAATTTCCTTATTTTGAAATGAGTGACACTGGGTTCAGGTCAGGTTGTGGTACTTGGTAGTTGGTATTTGAAGTTAAAGGTAATTCAAAATTCAAAATCAATCGATGGCATTTAAATAAAATTCTGAAATTGTTTAGCAAACTTGACTCATTGCTTACTTAACTTGCATAAACTACTGTTTGCCATCTTTTTTTTTTTATATAAAAAAACTACTTATCTACATACAATAAAACTTAATTACACTTGTAACTAACAAATTTCCTATAATTTACCTACCTATACTAGATATAAGATAATTTTATATTTTAAATTTTAATAACATAGTTTTTTTTTGTGGAAGGGGGTTTATTTGTATACAAAATGTCTCCTGTCCGTTGAGAGACTATCGATACCTATACTTAATCTTATTCAGTTAAGTAGCAGTTGGCTGGCTATTTCCTACTATACTTACCAGCTTTTTGAACCAAGTTGTTAGATGACAAAAATTTATTGTTATTAAACAAAATATTAATATAAAATATAAATACACTTTGACCCGAGTAACTATGTGTTTGGAGTTTAGTTATTAAATCCACAGTTGAAGTGGAGTATGAGTTCCATTGAGTTTAAAAGGATATAATTGTATTATTACTCGACTAGCATTTTTTGAGTGATATAATGGAATTAGTTATTTTAAGTGTTTTAACTCAAATGATTAATATTACAAAAATGTACTTTTATCTCATACTCTACGCCCTGTATTGTATGTATGCCTACCCGAATAAAAATGTAGAGAGAGAGAGAGAGACATAAAGTGACTAGTCAGTGAAATTGTATTTTGTTATAGTATAATTATAATTGTTTAATATTAATTATTATTATTTATGAAATTTAATCATTGTCATATATTTTTTAAATCAAAATAAAACCAATACTGGGCTTCACTCAGAATCTAAAAATGCATTTAAATTTCTAAAGAGGAGGCAAGTAGGGGATGAAAAATTTTATGATTCACCATATAACACTGCAAATTTCATTATATTTTAATTCTGTTTTTTTTTTTTTTTTTTTTTGCTGCCTAACAAACTTAATTATACTCTTATTAAAATAATTATACTATTTTTATGTAATTTAATTTCACGCCTATAACACATTTTTTTTAAACGGCAACCTTAAAATATCTATTATTGGATTCAGGATATACAGTTAATTGATTTCTAGAATAAAGTTAAAGAAGGATGCTATTTTTATTTCAGTACTTCATAGTGTTGATTATCGCTATTAAACACAACCGCAAATAGAACAATCTAAGGAATCATCTTTACTTCTGTCTACTTCTGGTATTTTGACTCGGAACTGTATAGCCATTGCATGGTGGAAATTCGTTAATGAAACCAATGTCAAAACAAAAATGAACAATTGTCTACAATCCTTATTTTATCAAAGTATATACCTTACCCAGACAGCTGTAGGTAATGTACAAATTACCCGGGTAATTTACAAAATAAAGGTTTTATATTTTTACTTTATCCTATATTGTAAAATGTAAAAATATATATAAAAATATGCAAAAAAAAAAAAAACCAATATTATCTTAAAATATTGTAAAAATACATATAGGTATTACTTATAGCCTTAAAAATAATAAATATAAGCAAATAAATAATAAGAGGATTGTCTCGGAATGACAAGAGAGAGATGGGACATTGAAACGCACCATTACAGATGAGAAGTACTTCATACAGAAATAACGGAATAACGTAGGGCCTCCCCTCCGTTTGGGCAACGTACGATCGTAACTCGTGTGCTCGTTGGCAGTGCGTCGTTTACGTGTATATTGCGCCACGTATTGAGGTTAGAAGACGGTGACGTTACACACATTTATATATATATTTACGTTCAAATATTATATCTATTCCAGCAACTCGAAGGATATTTAAGAGAAATTAATATCGTATTGTCGAAAAAACCAAAAATGTTTTATTTTATTTTAAATGTTTGATTACCTACACCTATTCGGTGGTATTTTTCAATCTTTTAAACATATTTTTTTTTTTATATTACCTAAATGCAATGCATTTTACATTGAGGGTCTAATAGATGTATTTACACGATGGATTTATGAATTTGGTCGAAGTTTCGGTAATGAAAAATCGACGGATGAACTATATTATTATTATTATTTATTATTATATCCTGTGTATGCATGGGCGTTCTCGCGGTGGGAGAGATATATGGATGGATGGATCCCCTCCCATATGGTATTTTTTCTTAATGCAGTATATAGTCTCATTTGCAGTACATATTCGATTTATTTTATATTAAATATATTATTATATATTTATTTTATTTCGATTATTCGTTATTTAATTTTTGTAGTAACGTAAGAGTAACTACGTTAGTTATCTGTAAGTAATTTTGTAAAATAACGCGTTACATAATATTTATAAATAAAAAATACAATTTATTCTAATAAATTCGTCTGAAATTGCCGATGACCCATCATATCTGCGAAAAGTAGATATTTTAACGATTTTATGATTTTATATAATAAGTTGGAGTAGGCATGATATTGAATTTTATAATATCCGACTAACGAGTATCGGAAAAAATAAAGATATTTTTGACATTTTATTTTATTATTTTCATTTTCACATATTTAAAAATGTCGAATGTAACGTCATTGTAACTAGTTACCTACTTTTGAATTGAAAAAGTAATGTAACGCTATTACTTTTGTATTTCGGTAACGAAAAAGTAATTTAGTTACCTTTTGATTTTGTAACTAGTAACGTAACTTAGTTACTTTTAAAAAGTAACTTACACAACACTGCCGACTACCAGCACCAACGTTATGTGACCAAAACTAAATACCGCGTTGACAGTTGTTACGGATTAGAATGGACTGTATACTTTATAGGTATATTTAAAGGATAAAAGGAGATTTTATAAATAACACAACAAATCATGGATATACAAACTACTATTGAAAACAAAACTACAAACTAAAATATGTTACAAAATGTCTTACCTTGGCTGGCTAGCCCATATATTTACAAAACATTTAAGCGGTGGTGCTATCCGCAGACGGAGACCGGGTGGCTCTTACAATTATTTAATTTGTGAAGGAATTATTGGATAGGCCTGAACAACAGTAGCATCATGAATTTTATTCGAAATCCGGTCTTTATACACTCATAGTATTAGACAAATAGGTACCTAAAAAACCACTCGAGGGTATACATTATACGCCTCCCTAGAAATATTTCTATAGGTTCGCCTTTCGTTCCCAACAAGAACGGATTCGTTAAAATTCTACTCTTCTGTCCGAAATAGTGTATACATACATACATACATACATCTCGACGGATAAGACTACGTATACTACTACCTTACTTGTGGACGATGTATTATACATTTACAAGTATCTATACCGAATGATAAATCTTATTCTCTAATCTTATTTCTAAAATCATTTTCACACCACTGCTCCCCCCCCCACAATTAAATAATTCATCCCTGTATATATAGATAGGTACCTATCGAATATCGAACCAATAGTTTGTTATTGGTAAGCAATAAATATACTTTATTTATACGGCAAATACTTGGGAATGTGGTAAAATCAATCAACAATTAAAGAATTTTATTATATTATATTCTAAAAAAATTAAAACAAAATGAAATTTATGTTGAAACCCATAGGAAGAAAAAGGTGTGAAAAAGGGTGTTAGTGTAGAGGTGGAAGCATTGCGCATAGCTTATTGTACAGGATGCTTCAGGGCCGACGTCAGGTAGGTACTTACCTATAATATTTGCGAGGGGGCCGTAAAGTATGAAATTGACGAATTGTGCCGACTTACAAAAATTTTTTCTCGCTTCGATCGAAATATTTCGTTACCCATATATTAGAACAATTCAATAATATATTTTAAAATATTTACCGTAATACATTGGTAGCTCACACGACACTGCGAGGGTGATATTAGCGCGTCTCGTGACAATATCTCACGTAGAAATTGGTCAATTTTTCCAATATATTATCAGCCACTGACGATTGTTGGCCGGTCAACAAATCGAGTCATTCGATAATCACTGTTTCGACGAGATGTGATCACTCAGTGCACTAAATGTTAATGCATTTATATATACATGCGTTTTTTTGTGACCCGTTTCATTTTAGGTTTTTAAGTACAAGTTTAAACATCTTATATGTCACTGTTGTGTATCTGTTGTTCATAGATGGATTAGACCGACCGTATAGTTACAATTACAGTTACAATTGCAAATTTTTCCGATTTTCCGTAGTGCACATTTTTTAAATTGAACTCAATTATACCAATGACTGCGTGGGAAACGGTGCATTTACAATTTATCGTCGTATGCCATATCTTATAATAGACCCCATGCTCGTTTACCTCCAGTGTCGGTTTGACACGTAAAGATGCTATTTTTCAAAAGGGCCCCCAAAAATGTACACTCAAATTTTATATTTTTATATGAAATCCGTGTATTCTATACAAGTTGAACTGCAAGTCGGGCTGTTTCTGAGGAGTTGATTATAGGTAATATCTACATAAATCTGTGTAATATACCTATATCTATATATATATATAATTACTTTTTGAATAAAAAAAATACTTTTGTTGTGATAAAATTGTGAAACTGGCTGATCCGATTTTAATTCTGTAAAAAACTTAAGATTGTTTGACATCTTTCCTAGATTTTAATCGAGGCTTTTTTGAATTATGATATTCTACCTTAAATATTATAAAAATTATAAAAAATCGTCCAACTCATGAGTCGTGATTGTGACGGATTCTAACTACCAGGTAGTTATAAATAACATTACTACGATTTTCAAATTATCACATTTAACAAGTATATATTTTCATCTGTTGCCGACCAAAATTTATTTGTACGAAACAATATTGTGCGGGTACACAATATTGATGTAACATTATCAATGGATCGCAGGGTAGAGATTGACAATTATTTTTTAAAACAATACCTACATTATAAATTTATAATATCTATATTAAATAATATTGAAATTTTTCCACGGCCTACTAAATACATATTTATAATTTAAAATATTATTATCTGAAGTCTTTAAATAAATTGTAATAGTAATTTTCCGACAATCTAATATGCATTTATTAAATAATCAAAAAATTACCAACCAATTCTTTTTTACTGACTCAATAAGCAGAAAAAAAGGTTATAAAGTTTTTTCGACTTTGCCGAATAATTGCCGTCTGTCTTAATTTTTGCCAAATAATTTTCTGAGTGAGCGGTCTTTACGACCTCATAAACTCCCCTTCTCTTTGGCCTTGATTACTTTCGATAAAACGATTCTGAGCGGATAGGTTTAGCCGGTTTTACATCATTTTTAGGTAGTTTTTCTCACCGCGTTTATCGAAAACGGTCAAAACCGGAAAAATAGCCTCTTTAAAGTACAAACTAGATGATATTTTTTTTAGCAGAAAATGGGAATACATGTACAGATTGGTTCATGTCTTCTAGTCGAAAATATGTACCTACACAGAAAAAAAAAATATTGCTCCGCTCAGAATTTAAAAAAATCCACGAGGAGGGATGTTATACCCTCATCCCCCCGTGAGCACGCCCCTGTTCAACTTAACTGTTTCAGTAAGTATAGTTAATATTATACTATGTTATCGGTGATTGTTTCACAGAGTTATATAATCATACGGTAACGGGATGTTAGTATAATCTGTCAATCTAGTACGGTTAATATACATTTGAAAAATTTAAATACACAATTTAGAACGGTACAAGTTGGAATAAATTAAATTTTTTAGAAATGTAACAGACAATAATTGGAATGACATAATTTAGAAAAGCAAAAATCGTTACAAATCCAAACTAAAAATCTAAAGAGTGGAAAAAAATACGCTTATCTACTCCTTCGCTTCGATGTAAATTAATTAAAAAATATATTCTTACAGGGGGCATTTAGGGGTAGATTCCTTTAGTGGTGTAACTACAGGGGTGATGTGGGTGATATATCACCCCCAAATCCTTTTATTTACTGTGTTAACTCGTTTTATAATTTATAACTCATATTTCATATTATTGATACAAAAATTAATTAGGACAATATATCCTGTAAACTTTTGGTCACGTGCTTTCTCTGTAGATAATAACAGCATAAAATATATAATACAGATTACGATGTAAGTAAATTATGGGTAAAATACATTGTGATACAAATTTTAGTTTTTCGATTCTTCTGTTCGAGATTATTCAGTGAAATCTGACAATATAGTATGATATAGTATTCTATGATATTTTGTGATGCAATTTGCTTTTAGTGATACACTGATAAGGTGTAATCAGAGGTACAATCTGTTGTGATTGGAAACCAATTTTGCGAGTTTAAAATTTTTATTTGCATGGTTGATGTTTTTTTAATTTTTGTGAATAATGTCGTCAACATTAAATATTAAAAATTACTTTTCGGCGATTCCATGTAGTATAATTCCAAAAGTGAAAAAGAAAGAGAAAACAAAAGTGAATCAACAATTGTATCCAAACAAAAATATTGGCTATTTATCGGTTTTAATTACAGCATGGCTAAGTTCACTGAAACAGCTTAATATGCTTATATATATATTCACATTTATTATTATAAAATAATAGTTTTCATATAGCTTTATTACCCAAAATACAGGATTGATATTTATAAACCATAAATTAGATTTTGAATTTATGTAATTTAGGTGTTTACACATTTTAATTGAATTATTTGTACAATAATTTTTAAATAATACTTATTTAAATATAGGTATTTCATATACTATTTTTGCCATAATTTCATCAGTTGATAGATGATTAAAATTTTCTTAGGATTCGAATGCCTCTATAATAATTCAAAAACTTCAAAACTAACTGCCGAAGAAACTGATAAGTTTAATAAGCTTGTTGAGTTTTACTCACCAGAGATCGATAATCATGGATTGTCATTAATTGAATTAAAAATGTGGGGAAAAATGTCGACTAAGATTTAAAATATAAATACTGCACTAGATGCACTTTTTCTGTACAATAACGATTTATATCCTAATATTCATTTTTTCCCCGAGATTTTGTGTACACTTCCTGTATAAACAGTCACTCAAGAACGAACATTATATCCTGTTTAAAACGTATTAAAACTTTTTTACGTAATACTTTGTCAGAAATATGTAATGAACCATTTTTAGATTACATTGTTCAACTAAAAATCAAGATTAATTTTTGTGCTTAGTATTTTTGTTTTAGTTTTAATTTAGACTTGATGGATCGTCATCCATGTCAATAAATAGACTGCACATTAAACTTAATAATAGAAGAGATTATTGACAAACTAGTCATAAACTTAGAAAACTAGAAATATAATTATAATTTATGAGATACCTATATATTGTTTTTTTTTTACTCCTTGTGACAAATATCCACATTACCCCACATAAAATGGCCCTAGTTACGCCACTAGATACCCTTCCTATGGATTTTTTTTTCTTAATTCCATACATGTCTGTACGACTTCATTGCAGCACACATTTGGTCTCTATAGTCTTCTTGTCGAAAATATTGATAGTATATTATGATAATGTTATAATAACACAGCAGATAAAATGATAGTAGTGATAAAATATGTCTAAAATATGGACGAATCACATAATTTCGGATGGAAATAGTGTATACCAAGAAAAAAATATAATAAATAATAAAATAATTAATTTAATTAATTAATTTTCATTTTATTTAAAAGAAAGACTTTGCAAGAAACTTGCAGTCATGTTTTAGTCTTGGTCATACATTACAAGTCTTGGTCTTGCATACGATTTTTATTTCAGTCGTGCTACGTAGATAATAGTAAAATCTTCGGTTTTGGTTTTGCTAGCTCTAGTACAGTTTTGGTCTTGAATTTTTGCAAGACCAAGACTAAGGTCCGAATTTGCCCGTCACTTACTCCCAACTGCTCGCAGCGGTCAAGCGAAGGCCGGGTGGCAGTACTTATCAAAGTATAACAACATCATATCAACGATAAAAGCCCACGCATATAATAATATTTTGTGCTTTTATTATGTATCATTTAGGCACGTTTTATCACAAATATGATTATAATGAAAATATTAAGAAAAAATGATTAAACTGTACGATTTTGAAAACCCCTGTTTATCGCTTACAAAAATTTAAGTATCTTTGTATCTTTGTATAAAACTATTATATAAAAAAAAAAATTTTGATTTTTGTTACTAGAACACCTATAGTTAAAAACTATAAAAACTATAAATTAAAATATTACATTTATTCGGTCTAGCCTATGGACTACTAAAATATGTGATACTGAAAGGGTTAAATATTTTTAAATTATTAGATTTTTATTATTCTTAAAACTCTTTAAAATTATCTGTACAGAATTACTTGAAAATTGCATGTGTGACGTCATCTTAAAATCTAAAATTATCACTTTTATAATATCAAAATCTAAAAACCAATAATTTCTAGAAATTGTCTAAATTTGAAAAATCCCATTCAATAATTAATTATGTATCACATTAAAATAGTACTAAAATACATAGATATTTTGGGTGACGCAATGCATGTTATCAAGTCAATCATTCGAAGCCTCTCAACTTATTCTCTTCCTCTCGAGCACATACAAATTTAAAATGCCGGCAAGTTGGGGTAGAAGCACTTCGCTCGTTGAATAGGACGATATAACTGGTAGTGGATATATTAAATTTAAAAGTACTTAAAAAAAAATTACTATTATCTATAAAACAATTTTGAGTGAAGCTTGGTGTTCTATAACTATCAAAAGTTTTTTAAAAATTTTGTGACGTCATATATTATTTTAGTTATATATAGTAACCATGGATACTTAAATTGTTATTTTTTCCATTTATACAACAAATGTATAAAAGGTAATTTTCTTTTACGCTTAAAATAAATTCTGGGAAAATAAAAAAAAATGACCTCTGAAAAGTACCATATGATAATTCATTCGAATTTGGTATCAAAATATCTCTTTACTCCAAAATTTCAATTTCATTTATAAAAATCATCGTAAAACCAATACATTTTTCGCTCTACCCAAAATATGAAATCGAGATACACATCGAACAAAAAAACATCATTATTCATTATGCGTATTAAATATTTTTTTTTAGAAATGGTGCTTTATATATATGTAATTTAAATACAGTGTGTAAACTAACATGATTATATAAATTAATATTAATTTACTGGGGAAGTCGAGGCATAGAGATACACACAATTAAGGTTATAATTGACCGGTACTAACTTATTTTGACGTAAAGTCATGGAATACTAAAAAAAAAGTTGAAAAAAAATGTACATCTCTTTTAACCTATAAATATATAACCTTAAATTTAAATCAGAGGTTTCGGTAAAGGTAGGAAGTATCTGGAGAATGTTTTGAGAAAATTGTTAATCATTTCGCTGGACAAGTCATGCTGAATAAAATTTGATTTTTTTTTTTAAATGGAAAGTTGCATTTTATATTTTTTATATTAGGTTTGGTTTTACACATAAGTCAAATTTTTTTAAGGAATTTTGATTTATAAACCATAATCCTAAATTTTTAAAATTTATCGAGTTTCAGCGGTTTCAAATTATAGAAAAGTATAGATTAATTTAATTGTCAAATTCGATATGGCTGTTACCAGTGTTGAGCATTATCTAGATAGATGTTTACTTATCTTTTATTAAAATTTATTTCATTATCCGGTTTCGGATATCTGGATTATCCGGAATCCGGATATATCTGACATCACTAATAAGTGTGTATATATTGTCGTATAAGTATGACATCTGCAGTAGGTACTGTGTATGTACCTAGTATACACCGTATAGAAGAATTTCTCAGCTTAAGGAAACTACTGGAAAAATCGAAAAATGTCATGTGAAAAGTATCTTCTAGAACCGGTTTTCTATCGTTAGCATACTCCAAAACTTCTACTCAACTCCTTCCGATTGAGAAGTTGCTCACAGAGAAAAAACAATGAACATTATTGTAAAATCAATTGTTGCTTCAAATTCGATTTGTTCACGATCTAAAATGTAAATAAGTAGGTATCTACCTACCTGCCAAATCGATTATTCGATTCGTAAAAATACGATTAATATTATTTAATATTTATATACCCTGCAGATATATAAAATAAACAATGAAAAATGCACAATATATTATTTGTATACAACATTTATTCATACAATAAATTATAATTTAAACACACGACTGAGGGAACTTAATCAAATGACTTTGTTATTATAACTAGTTAAAATGGAAATTCTATCTTACATAATATGGCTGAAATTTCAATATACTTATAGGTACATATAGTATACACGATAATGTAGCAGTCAATAATAAAAAAAAAAAAATATCCATTTAAATTAGACATAGTTACTTACAGACTATTATGTTATGTTACGCATACAATATATGTTCGGTATTAAAATCGCTTAAATATAAACATAATTTTCGGATAACAACTATTTAACCAAAAGACGGACATTAACATTTTTTTTTTTTTTTTTTTTAAATACCTATTTATTTCCTAACGCGATAATAACTTTAAATTTAATAACGTTAGATTATTGTTATAAATTAGATTACCTAAGGAATGTTTCGTCAATTTTGGTCCTTATATGTTAATACCTATATAGGTAGTAGTGCAGACATGCAGTAATATTGTAATAATTTCCCATAAGGTATATTATAACATATTGTATTGATAAGTGAAGTAAAAATGATTTTGAAAAAGTAGGTATTGATGCATAAAAAATGGTTTTTATCCGAAATACGAGTAAACCGTACCGAAAACGTTACAATTGTGTAGTATATAATAATGTGCGATGTTCGATTTGTATAGGTAAAGAATTTCGGTGGACCTATAGATAATCTATTTTTAAACTGAAATGACTTAAAATTGAAAAACGGGACGAGAAATGGGAAAAAAAGGAGAAAATTCCAGTTAAATTCTCAGGACCTTTGTAAAATATGTAATATAATAGAGTATTTTATTATGTACTACAGGTACATTATACGGAGGGGGACACAGCTTGTGTTGTAAATATTATCATTTTGTTATATTATATTATATTGTCGTCTGAAAAGACATAATATACGATATAAATAGATTTTGAAAAATCACATTCGTCTGAGAAAGAGATAATCGATAAGTTGGAATAGAGAGACGACCGAAGAGGAAAAATAGGTATAGGTATTAGAAATTCTTGTGAAAAACCTGTCCGGTCTTCCGAGAAAGTTTTGCCGAAATCTTATAATATATTTTCATACAAAAGCGTTTTCCAACGTATATTTTCAATATGATATTACCTATATAAAAAATATGCGTTATTTATATATAAATATATGAGTAGAATAAACGTGATTTTATTCGTTTTGCAGACACACAATAGTTCAATACGCATACGAATATATAAATTAAAATATAACTTACTTGTGCCTAATACATAATGTTTAGATGTAACGATACCGAATAAATATAATATAATATATAATAAGTATGATAGTTAAAGTATTAAATGGTACATTTTACATTAATTACCTACCGAAAAATAAGTAGTTCGTTAATTATTGTTAACAGAAAAATAAATAAAAAATATTAAACGATATGCAATATTGCATTACGGGAATTATTAGCTGGATATTAACAGGGAAATTTCCGGTTTTTTTTGGATGCATTTTGGACATAAAAGTCCGACAGACAGTGTTTTTAGTTACAGTTTATATTGATTTTTTTAAAATGCTCGCCGAACCTTAAGACGATGCTATACCCGCATTTTCTGTCTCCGTCCATCTAATTGGCAATATAGTAAAATTGTACAACGCAAAATTGAAATTATGGAATTTTGGTTAGATTTAGAGCTTAAGCCTCTTCGAGCTTAAACCTATTATCAAATTTAACGATAAGAATAATTTCGAGTGAACCTCGTGGGCTTTTTGTAAAATATTGTCAAAAAAAAGTTACGGCATTTTTAGTTTTTGATATTTTTAAATAGCTTTAACTTTTTCGTCAGACGATATTTTACAAAATGCCCATGAGGTTCACTCGAAAACATTCCTCGCTTAAAATTTTATAATAGGTGTTTATACTCTAAATTTAACCTAAACGCCAAAATTTCAATTCTGCGTAGTGTGATTTTGCTATATTATCTGTTAGATAGACAGAGACAACAAATGTGAGTGTAACATCCTCTTAATCGTTTTGGAATTACAATCTAAACGTAGGTACTATCTTAATTTGGGGTAATGACTGATCGACCAGTGTCAAACGATGAGTAACAAGTTATCATCGTCACCACCCGAGGACCGTATCACAATTATTTATTAACAATTCATAACAGATAATATTATCGGATTGAAATTTGTACTACCACACCTGTTACTGTAAAAGAAAATCCAATTAAATTACCATCCCGTCATTTCAAAAGTAATTCCGTTATATAGTAATTTATAATGATGAATTGTCGCCAATACTGTTTAGGAGTATAATTTAACATTTTTTTCCCCTCCAATATGGTTAATAATAAAATACAAAATACAAGCTACTCATTTATAACTTTATGAGGATTTTTTCCCCTTTAATAAAAATTAATTTTTTCCCGTGAACATTTTTTGATAACACTAGAAAACATGAAAGAAACTTCGAAATGCTACATGAACACGTATTAATTTTTTTTATGACTGATATAATATTATTGAAAACTTTTCATCGTATAAAAGAATTGGAAATCAGAGAGTACAGGTATCTGTAATATTAAAACAATAATATTTTAAATTAAATTGAATCCTTTTACAAATATGTTTTAAAATTTTGTGAAATTAAATAATTCAATTGCGGTAAGACATACACACCAATTTTTGATCGGTGGGAAAATTAAATCATCCATCAAAAGAGTAGCGAGAAAATAAAAATGTATTTTGTACATTACTATTGAACAGCGGGGAAAAAAAGAATCTAACCCATTTAATCTATTTTAAAATCCCATTTAACATTTATCCTAAGTATTTTGTGTATATAGTGATGTTACGAACTTTCAATTTTGCGATCGAACAGTGTCGTTAAGACGACAGGTATTGAAAATTTTGGTATTTATAACTGCCTATGTGCCTATTTTAATTTTTTTTTTTTTTTTTTAATACCTGTTATTCAATTCAAATATATGATAATATGTACACGTATGTAAATTAATATATTTTTTATCGGAAAAACAGGGGTTTTATATAATTAATAAATAGCTAAGAAACAAACGCCGTTAAATTAAACGCATTATTATAATATAGCTATAGTATTAAAAAAGTCACGCAACTCTAAATTCTAGAGGACCATCTTTAAAATTTAATATTTATTACTGAAATTTATTAGTCTAATCTTATTGTTAATCATACTACCGATAACCTATATATTAGTAATCAAGAAATTATTGGTGTTCTATATTCTTACAGTTTATTGTTTCTTATAATATGAACATAAATTACTAAATATAATTTTACATCGTAAAGGGGAATAACTATATTTAACTACATATATATATATAAATTATTATACACAAATGTATTAAGATTCTGAGTGTAGTAGAAAATGCAGAATAGTTTTACAATAATTATCAGGCCTTATTAGATTTTTTTTTTTTTTTTTTTGCTGTAAACGCTTTCGAAGAAGTGCTTATTTTTTATATTTTGTTTTATTTTTTGTCATAATAATAATAATTAACGTTATACACCTACTTAAAAATATACATAAAGATAAACATGAAACATTTAACGAATATGATTGTTGATTAATTATTATTATTGGGCTTGATTTTCAATTGCATTTATAATTTTTTTTTTTTTTTTTTTACATAATACTTTCCAAGCTACAAATACATATACATATTACTATATTAGGTACTACATGTTTCAGATACATACTTTTCTAAAATTTTTTTTAAATTTTTTTAAAAATGCGTTAAAATATTTCGAGCTATAGGCTTAAGATATAACATTTTTTAATAAAATATAACCGGGAAATAATGTTCGTTTTCATTTAATTTCATCAAAACAAAATACTAATTTTGGTGTATTTTTAAATTATTTTTTAGTTTACAGACCATTAATGTTTTTTTTTTTTTTTTTCTGTAATCCTGTAAACCCTTTTGATTATCTATCTAAAACATTTAACAGTATTTTTATATTTTTAAAGTTTTTTTATTAACAACTGTTCGTTACATCACTATTTTAAAATTATTATTGAAAGTTTTTTTAAATAAAAATCTGTGATTTATTACCCTATATAACGGAAATACAAAACATATTTGAGTTCAAAACTTGCGTCTTAAAATGTTTTAAAAAACTCAAAAACTTTAATTTTTTTTTTTGAATTGTTTTGTTCCACACAAAAGCTAAATTTTTCCAAACAATGCGTGGATTTAAAAATTACAGACCATTAACATTCTTAGGAAAGGGGTAATTTTTCCAAGACAATAAATTAAGATTTAATAATTATTTATCGTTTTTACTTAACTGAAATTCTTGCAAAATATTAAATACTAAATACTGTTATGTTATTAATTATATTTGTATATAAATATTAGATATGGGATATATCCGAGATAAATATTACTGAAATAAAATAACAATTTCGATTTTAGAGAGGGGGAAGTTAAATTTGGTATTATTTCCTCCTTGCCAGTCTAAAGAGTAAGTAGTAATATTGTGTGATTCAAAATGTCACCAAAACTAACAAATTAACGAGTTCAGTACTTGTGGTAATAAATACCTAAATTATACGTATATTTATACGATATCGTCGGTCTTAGATTTTATAGGATATTATACAATAATAATAATAATAATAATAATAATAATAATAATAATAATAATAATAATAATAATAATAATGATAATAATAATAATAATTAATAATAATAATAATAATAATAATAATATAATAGTACTATTATAATACAATTTTAGGTATATCGATCATACGCGACGATCTATTTGTATATTATCCACGGTTTCACAGATATACATATAGAATAGATAACACATTATATTGCGTATTTACTTTATATGTTAACAAATCCGGGCATATAGTAACTATATTATTTATATGACTATTTTTGGGTAGTCGCGAAGTTAAGGGGACCTACCTAGGAATCCTTAGTTAAAAAATCCAAAAATCATAGCAAGCGAATAAGCAGAATTTTTTTTTTTTTTTAATGGTTCAAATTAATTTTAAAACTTCAACGGAAGAGGGTTTAAACCTGTAAATTTCCCCTCGAACACTTTTCTGAATAGAGTTATGAAAATTGTTACAAAGTTATTATCGATTTATATCTGCATAATATTTATGTAATGTATGAAACTGATAAGAAAAAATGAAAAAATAATCGAAAAATTATAACAAGGATAAAAATTTAAATTGACTTATTTAAGTAAAGGTAGTAATAGGAATATTTTCTAGTGGCACATATTTAATATTTAAAAAATGTATATTAAATTGACAAATGACAAGTAATAATAAATAATACTACTTACATAATATATATAGGAAAGGCCGTAGCTGGACCCATTTTTTTTATTAAAAGGAGGAAGGGGTATAAAAATTGTATTATGTATGTAATAAAATAATTCATTTTTCGAATTTGACAATTCATAAAAATACAATTAAAAAATGGGGGAACCACAACCCCATATACGGCCTTGATTATATAGTTCGTTGTGAAATGGTGAGTAACTTGTTCATCATTATCTATATATATATATAAATTGGTACGGTACAAACATTTAATAATATTAATAAATTAAATATAGGTTCTCGAAGTACGCACAATGCACACAGTGTGAAGACGATTTAAACAAAGTGGCGCCCAACACTGAGATATTTAAGATTTTTTTTTTTACATATTCCGTAAATTATATAACTGTATTG
This sequence comes from Pemphigus obesinymphae, assembly GCA_025469235.1. NCBI lineage: Eukaryota > Metazoa > Arthropoda > Insecta > Hemiptera > Aphididae > Pemphigus > Pemphigus obesinymphae. Next base: position 32,675 of record JAIPRL010001337.1, on the reverse strand, counting down.
ATATACGTTTTTTAAACTTATCTGGTGACTTACAATTTGTTTATATCGATTTTCAATTATATTATATGATAAAGCGAAAAAAAAATAATAAAACGATTTAAAAAGCGCGACAACGTATATAAAAATGGGTCTTATACACGAGATTATGTAAATATTATTTTCATCGATCTTTAAATAAATACGTGATGTCGAGTGGGTTAGATTTTTATACCTAAAATTCACTTAAAAAACATAAAAAACTACTTAGACGTCACTGGACACACGTAGTAACATATATAATCTACCAAGTCATGTATATACTTGTACTATATATAAATATATATTTTACTAGCCTAATTATATTCCGGTCGACGTATATAATATGCAAAGTATCAATTCCATGTATTATAATTATAAATAATTATGATATTTAGGATTGCACATTTGCATATATGTAATGATCGGAAATTTACAACCGGAGTTTACCGGACATTGTAAGTTTCCAGCAGTTCCTGAACGGATAGACAGTGACTGCAACCGCCGTCATGTGCGAACAGACTGTGTGATACCAGGCCGAACTTCGGGTCGGGTTTAGCCACTTCGTCCTTGACGTGCACTACCGAAATCGTAGGCGGTTTGGAATTCGCGGACTTGGGGTTAACAGTGGCACCAGTAGTAACAGTGGCGGTAGTAGTGACAGTGGCGGCAGTAGTGACAGTGGCGGCAGGCTTCATTCGTTCAATTGCCTCGTCGTAGGTTGGTAGTCCTGTGACGATTGTATAACTGGGTAATGAGTCATTGTCGTACTGCTGTGAGATTTTCTCGTTTCTTCTTTGCTGGACTACACACATGCGAACAAAGAAAAATAAACACGGATTATTAAAATATTCTATTGTATTGGAAAGTTTTATTTTTTAAATATAAAATATATAGAAATTGAACCTTTTTTTTGTGATGTGATATCGTACAAAATTATATTCCGAATTATTATACAGTATCTATAAATACACTATACACGAATAGTGAATATATTTATAAAAATGCATATTTATCGTATTAATGATTCATACATATATATATATATATATATATATATATATATTTGGGTTGGGGGAAATAATCCAGTAGCCGATTGTCCGTCCAAATGATAGACGAACAGGAACGATTTTAAAGGTATATTTTATATAATCAGATATCTACGTGAAATTAGCATTACTAAATTAGCAGGACTTTAACAACGTATCAAACCTATTATTATATGTTATATTATTATATGTATTAGTATGTTGGAGCCTCCTCTTTTTGACTTGTCTAATTTTTAGTTTAGTAATACTAAGTAACATTTAATGGTATATAGGTATGTTAATTAGAACCTCAGAAAATTATATAGCAATTTTTAATTTGGACAATTGTTGGATAATTGATTGACTTTGTTGGAACCCTATTTAAAAGTTATTCAACTTGAACTTTGTAATGCTAAGTTTTTGCAGACATTTTCTTTGAAAATTTTATGTAATAAAATTGGTAATTTTAGTATTAGTATAGTATAGTATGGTCATGAAAATGTTTAAAAGATGAATTGTATGTTATTTTAATATTATATGTTTGGGGTGTGTAAATGTGCATTACTGCAATGTATTGATGAATTAAAATTAGATGCATATAATTTCAAACGAAGACTCAAAAAAAAATGCACAAAGTCGAATAATATAATAATAATATCGTGAATTTAGCGTTTTTAAGTTAAACTTTGGATTAATTAAACAGAATAAGGTGCCAATAAATTCTAACAAGTCCAAGTAGATATCGTTAAAAGACTTTTGAAAGGTAATATCATTTTAATATTAGTTGTAAACTTGGTATTATAAAGTTTATAATCGGATAACTTAAAAACGGTATTTAGACAAATTTACAACAATGTCCAATAAGTCTATTTACACATTAGTGAATGTTTTTTGTAAGGTTTTAAGTGACATTACATAATATTTAAACAATAAAGTTGGATAAATCCGATAGGGTCTTAAAAAATTCCGTTAGTAAGTTGTTAGAAAAGTTTTGAAAAGTTCTGCTAATAATACGTAGTGATAACTTCACGCATCACGCGTGCTTTATAATATCATTATATTATTATTATAGCAAAAAAATAGTGAATGTTTTAATACGTTTTGTGTGGGTAAGGGAATGATTTTTGACGAACAAAAGGAAAACCTATAATTTTAAGGACATTTTTTTTATACGTATAATTAAAAATCTAAGCATAAAAAAAAATTATAAACAATAGTAGGAAATAATAATTCAGGATAATCAGTAGTGGCTCGTGGGTTAAGTATCTGGTGGTGCACAACCAAAAAATACTACGGATTAATAACAAATATATGTACTAACAATATTATATTATGTTATTTTCTTTAAAATGTCGATATAATATGTAGGTACTGTAATAACGAACGTGATGTCATTCATACATAAATTATATTCAGAACATACCTACATTCATGTAAAACATTATTCAATTTACCTTATGCCTATATAACCTAGATAAGTGATATCCTGATAACATCTGAAATTGGGTAAATAATAACTGCACCAAACGACAAACTCCCTTATGACATACGACTATAGAATATAGTTGGATATACATAGTTGGCAGTTCAAACTAGCTTTGTGCGCGACGCTATACAATTTGCACGGGTATTTTTCTCCGGAGAGGGAATAAAATACAACTGCGCTAGTGTAAACGGCGCATCATGCATACGTTTTTCAAGTGTGCGCAACAGACAGCCAGTGGCGTATCTGAAGCTCAATTAAGGGGGGGGGGCGATTTAAAATTTTTAACGTACTTACCTAAAATATAGCAAAGGCGCTCAACCCCCCTCTCACCACCCCAAAAAAATTAAGTCAGCATATTTTTTATAATAATGTTCATTTTAATTATCAATTATACTAAAAATAAAATACAATGCTTATTGTACTTATTATTTTACTGTTATGATTATTGTACTTTAGTAACAATTTTAAATACGAGTATCATATTATACCATAGAGTACTCTATGTATTATACTCGAAATATTAATATTTAGGTACATGTAAAAATAATTCGATTATTTATTAATACTAACGTATTATAGAAATCAGATTATTTTCATTTACTTAAATAATTTTTTTGTTGTAGTATTATATATGACACGCTTATAGTTATTGTATATTTTATATTATAAAAATTTAAAAACTACTCCAAAGAAGGGTCCGTAAAAATGGTGTTCTCGGACCGTATCCGGACCGCGGTCCGCCAGTTGGTGACCCTTGTACTAAATAATATTAATGTTGAACTGTTATCAATTATCAGCAGATAGCTTATAGTGATAAGTTAATATGGTTACCTAATGGTTACTACTGGTATCTGTGGTATCTATGGGGCATATACCAAAACTTCGGAAACGCTACCCCATGGGTATTTATTATACAGATGGCCTATCCATTCTATATTATCTATGGGTTAAGTAGATAAACATGGCCTGATATCCTTATAATTTTTTGGAAACGTCGATTGCAATTCAAATATAATAATTATCAATACACGCTTGAATAGTAAATTATATATGAAATCATAGAAAACAACACCGCTAAAATCCAAGGGGGGGGGGGCGATCTATGGCCACGAACGACCAACAGCAACCAAAAATACAGCTGTATAATATGTAGACAGTAGGCACAATAATAATATTCACGGGCACGACAATTACTAAAACAGCGATAAACAAATACAGTGGAACCTCGATAACTCGAATCTCTATAAATCGAATTTTCGATTACTAGAAGGAATGCCTTAGCCCTTGCCTTACAATATATATGTGTGATAAGTTTTCTCGATAATTCGAATTTCGCTAATTCAAATTTCTCGATAAGTCGAAGTAATTTTAGTTGAATTTTGGCTTATAACTCGAATTTTTGTTCGACATACATTATCGAAAATTACTGAAATAATATAACACGTACATACGTCGATAACTTGATGACGATGAGGAAGTGCCTTTGTCTAAAACTACTCTTGCCCAGGCATTAGATAGTTTACAGGTTGTACGTAAATATATTCAAGAACAATGAGAAATTCCAGACGAGATTTTTTCCGCGCTAAACGTAAATGAAAACTTTACAGATAAGTCCTTATCAAACAATAAAAACAATCAAAAATATCTGATTTTTCTCAAAAATAGTGTTGCTTTGTTTATTACATTGTATGTATTTTTTTTATTACTTACAATTTACATACATATTTATTACTTTATACTTTTTTGTAGAATAATTTTTTAAAAATTTTTAATACGATATACATACATTTATTATACATTTATTAGTAAATACATAAATAAATAAAATTATAAAATTAAGTCTTTATGTTGTTTAAAAAAATATTTTCGATAACTCGAATCTTTTTTTTTTTGCTGATTCGAGTTATCGAGGTTTTCTGCAAGTCGAATTTTCGATAACTTGAATCTTTTTTTATTGCCCCCAACCGATTCGAGTTATCGACGTTCCACTGTAATAATTATATATATATAAAAACACTCCAATTTACTGAAATTTTAGACGGTGCACGTGCGCTTGTACTCTTTAACACGAGCCGCTACTGGTAATAATAATATATAAAAATATTTATGACAACATTAATTTTGTAAACTGATTGCTGATTTAAATACTTAAATTGTTTTCTTTTACAATGGATACAATCAAACATATTTATAAGTCTGCTATATTAAATGCAGTACGTGGTATAATAGCGTTAAATATCTGGTTATTCTAATAATACTTATTCACATTTTTATATTTTCGTGATATGAAAAATGTCATTGTTCGTCAAAGTATTTTAAGTTGCCTATACGATACGCCTGCTTCGAATATCTACAAGATATTACAAGATAGATAATAGAATCGCAATATTGAGTTGTGATTCCATATAATACAACACAATAAGTATTTAAGTATTTAAAAAACATATTAGTTAATAAAAAATAAAACACATTGATGGTATTAAGTTAGTTAATTAAACTCTCTAACGTTAGATTAGAGGGATTTAAAATTATACTACATTATACCTTCAAATCTAAGGTGTACCTTTTGTAAGATGATCAATATAATCAAACGATTCTCACAGTATTATTTTGTGACAAGGTTAAATTTTTAATCGTATTAAAATCAGACTTGGTAAACTTGGTTTTTTAAATATTGATATTCAGTTAATTTTTTCAATAATTATATAACGTTAAGGGCCTTCGTCAAACGTCCTTGTCCTTAAATAGGCAATTTTTTAAATAGGTGTGGGTTTGTATGGTCGTTGTATGAGATATAAATTGTAATTAATGTAAGTGTACAGTATAGGTACCTATACTAATCATTACTGTCTTGCCCGCATGTGCGCATACACAAGTACAAGTCATTGAAAGCACATGTTCATCGAATAATAATTCTTATATTTTGTAATAAACATGCAATTGGATTTCCATAATGTTGTAGTTTTCTGGATAAGTTTAGATAAACAGTACTGAGTACATGTACAAATTAAAGGCAAGAAGAACTGCATATGTCTTACCCGATAAATTTAGAAATTAAATTAATATACAGATTTTTATGGCAAATTTAAATTAATAAAAATTATAATTCTCATTGTTTCTTTTGTTTAAAAAAAATATGTGGTAAAAAACGAAGACATAATAACGAATGCTGCAGAACTTTTTTGTAATTTAGAATTTAATACGTTTAACGCCGTTAATTTATGGAAGTGCTAAGACATTTTAGCACTTGAAAAATCCACTGTCAAAGACCCTAGTATTTTAATGATATAACGATATGAAATAATTTTTTTTTAAATTTAATTTATAAATAATGAAATTAAATTTTTTTTAAAAATTTTATCTAGATAATTAGTTTATATTCCAGGAATAGAATATTTAATAAATAATTCAAAATACAGTATTAAATACTTTAAATAATTAGATATTTAAGGGGTTTCTTGACTTTTATTCATATAGGAGTTCAGGGGCGTACTCAGAGGGGGGAGGGCTAAGGGGCTGAAGCCTTTCCCATTGCCAGTATAATTCTATTTTTTTATGTTTCATATTATCAATGTTATATATTATATATATATATACAGTGACGTATTTTCAACTTTTTTTCTGGGAGGTGGGTCTAAATATGTTTTCTTAATTGATATTTACATGAATAATTTGTATATTTTATTATCTTTATCGGCAAAATTGCTTAGTTTTCAGACAAAATACTATTAGTAATGTGGAGAGGGGATTGCAGGGTCCGTGCACTATTTTGGTAAAAATAAATAATACTTATTAAAAATATTTAATTTGAATTTTCTTACTTGTTTAGTTTTAAATGGACTTAGTTTTGATATTTTTGGAATATTTTGCATCACATGGAAAAAATGTTATCATTAAGCATCGATAAAAACGAGTGACAAAATAATTTAATATTTGTATTCATACATTTTTTTATATTTTGTTATCATAATATGAAAAAAAAACTGTACAGGAAATGGTGGTTTTATTTTTGGATTATTTTAAGATATTTATTTGAAAATTAAAAATATTTTAAGTTTAATATTTAGGCATAAGTATACCTGACAAAAAAGTTAACAGTCTTTGACAGAAATACTTAATAAAAAAAAAAAAACTACATGGTAGGTCATGAAAGTTGTAAAATATAATATTAATATCTTGATTTGGTATATTTTCAAGTTTTAATTGATACATTTTCTTTAAATTTTAAAACCGATTATTCCTTAGTTTGATAATAAATGATAAAAGTATCTATGAACCACAGCCTAGTAATAATAATACAGTACTATTGTTGATTATTTTTCGATGGTTTTTTCTGATGCGTTTTTAAAAAATGAACAAATTATCTCTTCAAAGTACCATGTTGAAAAAATTTTATGCCAAAAATGGGTACCTATTAAAAAATTAGATCGTGACGTCAAGTCTTAAAATATCGATAAATTG
>JAIPRL010001337.1:0-25585 GCA_025469235.1 Pemphigus obesinymphae | reverse complement strand
AACAAAGGAGTCTAGAAGCTGTAAATTATGAAATATTGTGTTCTCTTCAAGAATTTTTACAACAACGATTTTCAATCGATCAGAATCTCCTTACAACTATAAAGCCATTTGTCCATTTGTCACCACATACAAACCTACAAGATGTCCATAAATCTATTGGTGAAGATATAGATTTACAAGAACTAGCAATAGAGTATGAGGAACTACTATCTATGGAAAACATCAACCAACTACGAACAATGAATCTTAATGAACTATTTAAAACATTATGCACTTCACCACATTTCATAAATATTGTAACATTATTCGCAAGAATACTTGTAGCCAAACCTCACAGCGCGGACGTGGAGCGTTTAATAAGTGCCAGTAATTTATTAAAGTCTCCATTACGTTCCACCATGAGTGTTAAAACTGAAAATATGTATTTATACATACATTATAATATGCCTCCCTTTTATGAATGGGATCCCAACATGTCAATTGTCAAATGGATTAAGAGTAAAAAACATAGAATAATCACAAGAAAAAAGGCTAAGGAACAAAATTATTTTAATGGTGTGTTTCCAGAGGCTAAAAAGAAACATCATCAAATAGAAAATACTGATACTGATACTGATGAAGAGCTTGTCATTAAAAAGAAAAAAAACATTTTAAAATAAATTATATTAATATTAATTGTTGAATGTTGTTAATCAAAATATAATGAAAGGAATTTGTTATTTAAACTGTTAATATGTATATATCATAATGTATAATAATATAATATGTATTATTTAATATTTATGATAGTATGCGTTATTTATTATACGCGAGCGAAGCGTGCGTCAAATTTTTTCACTTCTGTAAAACAAACAGGATGTGCAGCTCTAAAATTTCCTTAGCGCAAGCTCTGCAAACCTATACCTACATATAATATTAATTTTATTATAAGGAGTAATTATTTATTTTAATATTACATCACAAATGCTTGAACAATTATTATATAAAAAAAAGCCATCCGGTTATACAGGTTTGTGAAATTGGTTCAAATGAAGTTCCATTTTAAATATGATACTATTGGACACCTAAGACATATAAAACATCGTCTTTACATCATTGCTTCTTATTTTAGACACTAAACACCATTTTGACACCATTGGTCTACCATAATAGTCAGGACACGATCTCAACACCAAATTATAATGCACAATTTCTACCCGGGAGATTATATATAATTGAAAAAAAAAATATAAAATAAAATAATCAAGTCTGTATAGTTTTTAAAATGAACACTTAGAATGAGTTCACTTTATTGGTCATTTACTAGGTACTTAAAAACATCTAAAAAAAAAAAATGTTTAAACTGAATATTTTGAAAACATCATATTATTCCAATTATTAAATAGGTACTTAAAATTGTTATTTTATATTATTATACACAAAATTATGGTATTTAGGAGTATTTGGAAGTTGCGATGTTGCATAATGTTTTTGGATATTTAGACTTAGAAAAACAAAATTACACATAATTCACATGGCATTGCTATACAATAATTCAATTTTAGTTCTGTAAAAATATTTCAGCTAATTTACTAGGAAATTGTGGGAATCCATTTTTGATATTTCAATAAGTTAGAATATTATCTAATATCAAATAAATCGAATACTTGGTACTTGTGTACTACTATACATTCACTGCATTTTTTTTTTTTTAAATTTATCATTCGTTTTACTGTTTGATTCAGAAGATATTAGACCGGAACAATGTCCAAAATAGGAATCTACATTATCTAACACTCATTTTTGACTACAAAGCATTAGTAATATACGAAAAAAATTATACATAGACGTTCCCGTGATTCTAACACAGATACCTATATATTATATAAATTAATTGGAAAGTCGTCTTTATGTTATCAATGAGGCATACAATTTGTTATCAAATATGTGACTGTTTAATGTATAAGTATATCTGTATTCTGTAGATATACATCACGGGTATAGATACCACAAACAACTTAGAAGTTATCTGTGTAGATACTATGTTTGTGCCATGATCTAATAGTTATCAAGCTGCAGCGAAAAGTGACCAGCTAATATTCTTATCAAATTAGGCAAAAGGCTTGGGACTACTAGTGTTTTTAGCTGTATAGTGTAACTTATTATTAATTTATTGGTGTATCTAGAGATCCGACCATTATCACTTACTCTCACAATAGTCGGGTCACCGCTATAGATATACCGTGGGTCGGGTAGATAATAATTTTCCTACCGTGATATTATACGTGTGATAACGGATAAAATATAATTGTGTAACTCACAAAATTATAGAGGATTCAATGATGTACATAACTATTATAAATTCTAGGTGAAGAAAATTACCAATATTTTTTTAAAATTTGATTAGGTTAGGTGTAAAATTACCATAGATTACAGATTGTTATTAGTTATTACTAGGGCTAGGATTTCTATGCATTTGCATGTTTTTTCCTTAAGTTCAAATTGATTGGTTGTTAGATATGTTCATGATTTGGCTTATTCTCGATCAAATAGAAAAACATTTTTTTGCATATTTTTAACATAATGCATATGTATATATATACATTTTTGAGAATCTTGTTAATTTTAAATGGTATTTATTTAATGAACGTCTATACCTAATTATTAGGTTCTTTGTCGAATTGTCGTAAATATACTATCTATCTAATATTATCTTGGTCAGACGACCGATAGGATTACCTACCCATTATTTAACGAAGTAGGTATATCGTGAGACAGTACAGAAATATTTCATTTCATTAGTATGACGAGTGTTGCGTAAAGGTACGGACCATAATCAATAATTTTAGCAGTTTTAATAACAGTTCCATTTTTATAAAACACCAAAAGTTCAAAGTGAAAGTGCTAAGTTACGACTATTCGTTGAAGAATTTTCCAGCGAAGTTTTAAAACAGATGGTAAAATATTATATTGTATTATTTGTGATCAAGCTGTGCCAGTAACAAACGCTGCATACGAGTTTCGTCCCAAACAATAATAACTTATTACCATGAACTACTTACATGTAGTATAAATTTTTGGTTGACATAAATATTTTTGATGGCGCAAAATTTTTTGAAAATATAATACACACAAATGCTGGTGCAGTCAAGGCCTTCTCGACAGGGAGTACTGGAAGAGAGACGAGTCGCCTAAATATAACACCAGTTGGGATTTTGAAGAAGTCGGCAAAAAAAAAAAATAGTAGTTTGATGACCTTTTTTTTTCTATTTACTGTTTAAAGGAAGAATTTGGAGAAATTATTTGTATTTAGTCGGCACTAAAAAAGTTGATGACTTATTTACGTTTTTTTTTTTTTTTTGGCTTAATTTTTTATACTTTTCCCTGGGCATCAAAACAAGGGTAGTAATAAAATTATATTATCAGCTAAATTCAAAATTTCCAAGTCTTCATATTCCGTACCTGAAAAAGATTCGGAAATTACTATTTAACATGAAGGTAATCCTCATCATTATCAAAATGTACCTATTTCACATATATTATTCTCGTTTTAATTCATACTAATTGTTAATAATAAATATCTAGGTTTTGTATAAAAAAAATACTACATTACTTATATTTGTTAAAAATAAGTAAATAAAATATATATGTAAAAATGATGAAATACATTATTATTAATAGGTATCCGAATGTTTACTCACTTCCTGCACAGCGGGTTAAATATTAGACGTTCGAATAATACACCATTCTACATAAACTGCTATCGATAAAATGATTTTGTTTGCGTTAAATGATACAACACAATGTAATTTATCATGTGTAATAATATCATTCATGTTTATAGATTTAATACGAAGAAATTAGAAAAATAAAATAATAAGTAGTTGGTCATAAAAAAATAAAAAATAACGATCGGGTAATAAGTAAATAAAGTCATAAAATTCATTGATATCCGGATTTTGAGAAAAAAACATATACAATAGGCCATTATAACTATTTGTGTCAAGTATTAGTGATAAATTCTATTAAGTTTTTCGGTAAATTTTTTTTAAAAGGTATGTTATATTTTGTACCACTGTGCCGGAACTGTGATATTTGAGATTGGATATACGGTATCCCACCGTACCGGAAAGAGTTAACAAAAATACAAATCGTTTGTGCTTATGAATATTGTGATATGTATCACCATAGTCCGTAGAATACATTTTTCGGTAATTTAGGTTATGTTTGAAAATATCCAAGGAAAAATCGACTTATCTGTAATAAAATTTTACTTAAATTTCACTAGTCTTAGAAATAGTTACGATAAATTGTGTACGAAAATATTTGGTGATTTGTTACCTTATAATTGGTCACTCTAAGTGTTTACATTTTTTATGCTTCATTCATATATTTGTTTGTCCAGAGATTAATGCACAGATAGTGGAAGCTCGCCATTTTTTTTTTTTTATAATACCCATAGCTCCATTAGGTCCCAATCCTATTTTATATTGTTTTGAGTATACCCTATGTTTTATTTAGATAATTTAAATAAATGCATTACTCGTTTTTTAACAATATATTATGTCTTCAACTCTGTTGAAATATCAACTGAATTTATTTCATATTGTCTAATAGATTTTTTCAGTTTATTTGACATTACGTTATTATAATAACATATATAATTAACGTTTTATAATAATTAACCTGCTTAGTAGGTAGTAGAAAAAATTTTAATGGCATCACCATTTGCAAACTTACCAGTCAAATCAACTCGTCGACTATCTAGTATTTCTAGCTGTTGTTAGTAGTTACATTACTTATATTCATATATTTTATATATATACGATATATATATATATATTTTTATATTATTTATCAATAAATGTACTGTCACCAGCCTGTCGCATATTCCGTGGAAGCTCACAAAAACCAAATATTTGTCATAGACTGGTTTCAGCTGAATACATGAATATATTTAGTTGTCGTTAATGATAAACATTACCGACCACTTTGAAGATACCTACACTCTGTGATTTGGACACAAGTGGCAATCATAGCAGATCACCAAAAAGTACAATATTAATGTCATCGAAATGAACTTGATTTCATGAACCAAACGATTGCTATGAAAAATCAATATCAAATATTAAACATGTTTTATACCCAAAATTTTAGGTTTTCTGTTATTATAATTATCATTTTGAGTTTTTTTTTTCATGTCTTTTTTTTTTTTTTTAATAATTATAATATTAAAATATACAGTATTTGACAAAAAAAAGGCTATATTATTATCTATAAAATATTCTCCTTTTAAAAATAGCAAAAAGGTGTTTTAGTTCTAATCTTAACGTACACGCCACATTCGTTATTTAGGGTAGCGTAATTTTGCTATATTGCCCATTAGTTAGATTAGATTTGCTGTCTCCGTTTAATCAACTACGAAATTTACGTTTTTAAAACTTTGTAATTTATGATATTAGAGTAAATTGACCTATTACCAAATTTACAGACAAGATCGTTATCTAGCTGTAAATCACTGTTATTCTCTTATTATTTTAGGAAATATCCTGAAATCTTTGAAAATATATAGAAATCTCTAGAAAATATCGATAAATCTGTCGTAGTTATTAGAAAAAATTGGACGTTTTTCATAGTTCATAGACAATTTAAAGAATAATTATAAGTATCAAGCTGACTGGTAGGTCCGTTCCGCTAACCTCAAAAAAAAAAAAAAAAAAAAAACACGCAGAATTAAAAAAGAAAGAAATGGCAGACTTCGGAATTTCTATATATTTTCTGAATATAGTTAATTATTAAATAATAATAATAAAATAATTAAATAAATTAATAAAATAAATGAACATTTTAATATTACTTTAAGTAGACCATACGTTTATATCATATGCCCAAATGTCCATGAAATGTATATATTCTAAAATAGTTTCAGCATGATGGTGATCTCTGATTAAGTATATGATCTGTCAAAATATAACTAGTTATTATGTTTTAAAATGTAAAAAAATTTACATCTTCCTAAAAGTATTAAGTCCAACTTTAAATTATACTTGAAATGCATCGCACTAACTTTGCCTTGACTTTAATTGGTTGGGGTAGCCTGGCCCTACTGGTAAGGTGGTTTATCGTGGGGCTAATAATCCCACATTGAACAATCACTATATTAAGAAACTAATATAAAAGCCTCGGAAAACAGATAAAATTGGATAACCAGGAAACGGGAAACAAATCCGGAACGGATTAATGTCTTTTAAAATTGCAACTTGGAACACACTCATTCTCTTCAGAATAGGTGCATGCCAAAAAATAAAACTTCAGGAAGTGAGATGGACTGGCACTGGAAAGGTTGGAAGGTTGGTGAATTTCTCATTTTCTATCACGGATTAGAAAATCGATACGTTTTCAGAACAGGATTTACAGTATACAATAAGGCTGCAGAAAGTGCTATCAACCCTGCTTCGGAATGAATAGGTACAATAAAACTATAAGATATGCCTATATATTAATTAATACGTAATTAACGTACACGCACCGACTGAATCCACAGAAGAAACAGAGGAGGATGATTTTTATTAGAAGCTTAGCAGAATATATGGTGAAAAAATTAAATAAAATACTACTAGAACCAATAGCAGAGGAATGTATCGGTGGATACCAGAGTGGTAAAAAATAAATCAAAAATCGACCAACTATCAGTCATCGGACAAATAATGAAGAAGAAATACGAATATGGACGCAATTTGAAGCAGATATTCGTTGATTCGTCATTTTTCGATTTTTTAAATTTTTTCGATAAACGTATAAGAAAAAATTATCAAAAAATTAGCATAAAAATCGGTAAACACGATTTTGGTCAAATTCTTCATAACTCAGAAAATATTAATGTTAGTGGCATGAAATTTTCACCATAAACGTATATACCTACGTGATATATTAATACAAAAAATAAAAATAAAATAAAATGAAATTCAAAATTTTACCTACTTTTGGGTTATTAGTAGCAATTTTTAATTTTGAGTCATTTAATTCATAATAGGTATAACTTTTTTACTTTACAGATAAATTCTATTTTTGGTATTTTTTGAACAAAAAAATAATGGTGAAATCAGAATTTGGCGGTTTTAAAGTTACATCAAATTGAAATTTAACGTTTTTATCAATTTATTTAAGAGATATATTTTTTATATTTTACAACAGTGGTCTACGTATTCACTCGGTACGTAGTCTATTTGGAGCTGACTGTGTTGTTATGAGAGGGGTCCTCGGTTCGAATGAATCCCTTTTCTTCCAAATAATTTTTTGCACTTTTTTCAACTTTTATATATTATATTTATATATTTATATATTAGTATAATGTGCTGTAATTGTCAACTAAGTATATTCACAAAAGCTTCTCTCAGAATCGTTTTTTTTTTTTAGAAAAAAATGATTTATCATTGCTTTTTAAATTCAATATATCCGCCACCAGTATCCTATTCAATGAATGAAGTGCTTCCATTCCCTACTAACTGGATATTTTTTTTTTTATAAATGTTACTTTTAAACATTTTTGGAAAGTTATTTGAATTAAAATGAGCTATTTGAAAATTACAAATTACAAAATTTACGATTAAGAAAAATTAAAATCTACATATATCCACCGAAACTTCGCTTAGAATCCTATTTTTTTTTTAGAAAGAAATGATTTATCATTGCTATAAATTCAATATATCTATTATCATTATCTTACTCAACGTGTAAAGTGCTTCCCGGAATGTTTAGTATTATTTTTATTTTGTTTTATATTTTATTATTATTATACAATTTGTAATAACTTTTGATTTTCTGGAATAATAATAATTCACAATTTATTAATAATATATGTATATAGGGAATATAATTAAAAAAATATTTAATATTTATAATTTTTTTACTAATTAAACTGGAATTTTATAGTGTTACAATTTTTTATAAATATCAACCTATAGATACCTAAATATATCTCAATATAATCTATAAAAACTATTTTTAATTAAATTTCAAGAATTAATTAAGAATCATTGAAATTTTTTTATTTTTGAATATATATAACATATAATATATAATATTTGGTAATATCTTTGGAAATCTCTGGTAATTTTTGAAAATCGAAAACTGATGTACATTATTACAGAGAATGATTTTTATTATAAACTAATATAAACTCATTATCCTAAAATGGTACCACTCCTAATATGTTAACCATAAAAAAATAAATCATCTATTATGATCAATAATTCAATTAATTTTTGGTTTTTATAAAATAGAAATTATTTTATAAATACTATTTTCATATAGTTAACTAATTTATCTAGTTTATTTTTAGTTTTTGCATTCTTGAACTTTAAATTTGAGCAGTCGATAAATATTGTATTGGTCATTAAAAAAAAAAAAAAAAGGTATTAACTTATATATAAAATGCTAACTTCATTTAGCCGTTTTTTCTATGAAAATGTAATTCTCTGGATTTTTTTGCTATCGCTTGCCGTGTGTTCATTACCTTTACAGTTTTCAAACTATTTTCCGGTCGTTTTTAAATTTTTATGCGTTTCGTTGGTCCACGTTTGCACGTTTTCTCCGAGCTTTCGACGCCGGGAAGAACTTGCCCCGAACTTCCGAAATCGACTTTTGCTCAATTTTTTAACGTTTTTCGATGGACGTCGGATTTGCGTTACCTGAAGATTTTAACACCCTACTGAACATTTCTTTGTCTACCGATCGTGCCCATCCGTCGTTCGTTCTAATTATGTGTATATTATATTATGTCAATATACGGTGTTGCCATTATCTGAAATCTGAATAGTTTAAATACGAGTAATTTCGACCACAGTTATCATCTCGGTTAGAATTCGGGCAGAATAGATAGATTAAACGAACTTTCCACCAGTTGGAATTTCACTCAGGTTATCTGATTTTTTGCGACTTTTTTTTTTATCTGACATTATATGCGGTACGTGGACGAAATCGCAATACATTTTCCTATCATTATACCTTATATTATTTAATTTTTTTTCGTTCGTTTGAATTACGTATTGTACCGAGTATCTGCCTATTATATATAGTCTGATTCAAATGAGATGATTTGTAGACTGTAAACGCACATGGTTGGTGTAGCTAATGACAGCACATAGAACTAGTAGCTTTCTGCCATGGAACAGCTCACATTTTTCTTTTTTTTTTTTTCAGCTCACAATGACTGTTAGACCTGCGTTTTTATATTATATCCGAAACGAATGTAATTTGGTCGTTCCCTCACGAATTATCTAATTTCATTTAAGATCCAAATATTTAATTAAATTGTGAATATCATACCATGAGATGAGTCCGTATTTAAGTATTTAAGTCTGACCGACTGATTCACTATATTTTTATAAATCGTCAGACTTTCGTGATATTTTGATATATTTTAAAAATTTTGAATGAGTTTTTATTGATGTGTAGTTGTGACGACATTGTGTAAAGCCCGTTACACTCAGGCGAGTTCTCACAGAAATTTGAGAAAAGTAAGTTTGATAAATTTACGGATTACTTACTTTGTTAACCTATTCAACGATACTATCTTCTAGAAAGCGAACGCCAATTTCCGCCATATTAAATTAATTTCCAATTAAATACAAAAACCGAGGTATAAGAATTGCACTTAAAAGTAATTTTACTAATAAGGTGTGCTCAAAAAAAAAAAAAATTGCATTTACAAGTTACAAGGTCTCACACTCAAATGGAGTTACAAGTTCAAGGTTTCGCACTCAATAGGCGTTGAACTTACAAATAGTCTCACTTAAAAATAGTTGCACTTACAAGGAGTTGCACCCTTTAAGCTAGTCTATAATAACATAATAACCGATATTATATTAATAATATACACCTATGGTGTTATTACTTAATGGTGTACAGACACGTTCATATTATTTTAACCGGTTTTTATCAGTAAAATGTAAATAGTGTTATTATGCACGTGTCAATATAAAATACATTTATATTTATTCAATTTATATAAAAAAATACTAGTTTTCGGTCAATATATTATATACTTATCATAATATAATATAGGTACTCAATGGCGTAATTCCACCAAATTCCAACAGATGCAAAAAGGTCATTTGGTTGTGTCATACTAGGACATTGAAGAAATGGCAGCATGAAATAATTTACAGTATGACGTATACTTTTTTCATCGTTAATTCATCATCCTCAGTAGCGTAATTTTTTGCATTTTTAGTATCATTTTTGGTTTATTTGGTGTAATTATTATTTGCAAATAATCGACACCAACTGCTTTGTACGATCGTAAATTTTACTTATTCGTAGTGCCACCATTGCATTGAAGTATTGTATTATATGACCATTGACCAACCAATCATTGACCATAATACTCGTATTATTAATAAAATCTGCTCGACTACGAAAATCCAAAGCTTGAATTTTTTTTTTAATTTATGAAATATAATAATATGGCTAAGTTTGTATTTAATTTTTAGATTTTCGAAATTGTAGGGTCACAATCCAAAAGTATGTGACGTTCGTCTATTTTCCACAAATTTTGGAATAATAATAATTAATGAATCCCAAATCGTCAAAGTTCCCTTTCGCCGACGATGTATTTTTTTTATTGTCATCGTTTTATTTCACTGAATTATTTTTTATTACTTACCAGCTGTATATTGACCATTTAAATTTATCTATGTGTATCAGATAAAATAATATATGAATAAATGTATTACACATTAGGTACCTTTATTAATTAAAATATTAATTAGGTAGGTACATTAGATTTTCGGCAGTTTGGTATACGAATACAATAATAATATAGGTTTGGATTATTAATAAAAATAGTATTACAAAAATTAAAATTAAATCAGAAATGTATAATTTACACATGTAAATATTTAGTCATTATGTTATCAAAATAAGTTTACGTTTGGTTGTTTAATAAAATAAATTTGGTGAAATGATGATTTGCCCAGAAATGTCGGGGTACAACCATATCCGAAACATGATAAATTTGCAAAAAAACGATATAAAATGGTTTTTGACTTCAAGTGTAGGTATTTTAATATATTTTTCTTGTAGTTAAATTCGAATTTTAACAAATCATTTTACTGCAAAATACACTTTGCGCAGCACATAGTAAATTTTGGCTTTAAGAGTATGGCATATAGTACATATGATAAAAATAAAATTATGTATTTTTTATGGACACAATCTGTTTCCGCAAAAACGATAACTTTCCCCTTTTCACTAATTCAAATTTCCGCCAAAACCACACCTTTCCATTTTCGACCAAATTTAAAAATCGATAGTTACAATAAATATCACTATTTTTAAGTTTTTTAAAACGTATAAGTAATTTATATTATAAAACATTTTATATAAAACTTAGTCAAAATACTTGAATTTATAAAATATAAATATTAAATACGATGTAGAACTTCGAATATCGGTAGGAGTTCAAATATTTGCGGTAGGTACGAAAATATCCACTACGAGTTAAATCTATTAGTTCAAATGACGACTGGTTTAAAAGTTGATTTATCGAAGATTTTACTATTGATAATATTATAGTGTACAATTATAAACCAATATTATACGAGTACAATTTAAGATAACAATAAAAATTAGGATTTCGTATTTGACAACATGATGCAGTTTATCATATATTGGTACACGATTACGACGCACCGAATATAATATGCACATTATAATGTGCATGGGAGCTATATACTAGAAAGTATTATAGCATTATAACGCATATATTTCTTACTATACTTATAGGTATAGTAGATATTTCACTTATAAGCCGCTACGTATTTAGGTGGTTAATTATTATACAGACTATCGATACAATACTATGGATTTTTATATTTGACAGAAAAGTGATTTGGTGGAAAGGGACACAGTTTATTTAAATTCACAATAATGTAGGGAGTAAAAACGTGTTAAAATTTCTCGGGTTCCGGTTTTAAAACGAGTTCAATTTTTTTCTGGTCAACGGATTTCGGGTTAAAAAACGGTTTCAATTTTTTGGGGTTAATTTTTTAAGTTTCAGGTTCAAAGTATTTATATTTTTTTTGTGGGATGTCAATAAATATTGTTCATCAAAAATAAATAGGTACAAGAATATATCTGTTTCATAGATTGTAAAATGACACATTTACCCCTTAAATTTTAACTTCAAAATTTTTCTAGATGAACAAATTCAACAAATTATGATAAAATTCTTATTATTAATAATTTACTTTATGTAATCACTCAAAGCATTACTATAGGTATATTTAAATTGTTGATTTTGTATAATGGTCAATATTTTAAATTATTGTATAAAATATATTATATATTAAAAAATATATAATTACGCTACAACATTTACAGTGTAACCAATAGATTATTTTAAAGATAGGGCACATGAACTATTAATTTAATATTTTATTTATATTTCAGTATTTTATCATTTTCACTGATTCATCGATTTACGTTTTTCAAGTTTTTAAAAAAATTCGGGTTATGCATTTGAAAACTTTTTTCGCTTTAACGGGTTACTGGTTTAACATGGTTTTAATTTTTCCCGGGTTAGGGGTACGTGATCAAAAAATGGTTTCATTTTTTTGCGGGTTCCATACGGGATTAAAAAACGGTTTTAATTTTTCCGAGTTAAGGGTTTCGGGTTTAACACGGTATTAATATTTTACGGATTACACGAGTGTGGGACATTTTAAAAATACTCGATTTTTTCATTCACTAATGGATTTTCTAGGTTGAAAACTCAAATGAAAAAATTAAAAGTAGAATTTAGTAAATGAATGAGACTTTTTAATAATTAAAATTTACAATTTAAAAAGGTATTTCAAAATATGTCCGCTATGTTAGCTGATTTAGCGTAACAGGGCATTGTAATAACGGTCCGTATATTGTTTACATAGTTCTAAGTATGTACTAGTATGGTATTGTATTAAAATGATCACGAAACTATAATCCTAGAATAAATTGGTCAACAAAAAATATACCATTGAAAATTAGTCCAATGGTAAAAAATGGCCATAGATAGATAGTACATGGACATTTACAGTTTAGCGGTAAAAACGACCAAAACGTTTAAAAATAATATAAAATAATGTTTTATATACATATATATGATTTTTTAATGTAATTTGCATATTTTTAAATAATTTTTTTTTCTTCTAAAAAATGGGAGGTTTTGTATATATTATTAATTTTTTAATTATATTTCCCTGTGATGTGTTTTGGGTTTATTGTACAATAAGTTACTCTGGTAATCATGGTTAGGTCATCATTGATATTTTAGTTAAAATACATAGAATATTATAGGATATATTATATACTGGATAGTATGCCTATTTGTCTACTCGTAATACATTACAATTTTATTTTTTCCTTTTCGACTAATTTTCATAATCTATAGTCGTTTTAAAATCGCTCAGAAGGCCAACTAGTGTACGGAATACTGATGTTTTGACTTTCGACTTTCTACTTTCATATTTATGAACACGGAATTTATGCATTTATGTGAGGACGTTTACATAAGCAACGAGCGGGTTGAGCTCCAGCTAATATATTATTGTACTGTATGTTTATCGAACAGTGAACATGCACATACATTAAGAGTGTTCATAGGGAACATTATATATAGGCCTTAAGTACTTGTCCTCGACGATTATTTATATTCAATCTAAATCCTTTGCATATATTATAACTAACGATGACGTAAACAGGGTTTGGAAACTTCATGGTATATGAGATTCCGGTTTTTTAAAAGTTAATTTTTTGAATTTTGGTTTTAGTTCGGGATATTAAAATTACAAAAAAAAACGTCCCAGTAGTTCCAATTTCGATTTTACATTATTTTCTCTAATTATTATTCTTCCAGTGATTTTTTATGATCTTCCAGTAATCTATAGTGTAATAACTAAACCGGACTTTTAGTATAATGGAAACAGTATCTAGTATAATGGAAATATAATACAATCGTCCAGATACAGTTGATGTAAGTTAATCCATTGACACTTGTTTCTCTGGCAAGTTAGTGTAGTTTTATCGTTTTAGAATTGAAAGAAAAAATAAATCATTGCATTAAAAAAACGATACCGAAATAATAATAATAATTATTATTATTATTAGTTATAATTAAAATTTTCTGTTATTATTTTTAAAATTTTAAGTATTTACAATTATTTTTTAAAGCGTTTGGGAAATTAAGGTTTAAATTCTAATTTGAGTTATTAGTTTTTCATTACTTTCAGTGAAGGTTTTGATTTTAGATTTTGAGTTAAATAAGGAGTGTATTGGTTTTAAGATTATGTGTGTGTGTGTGTGCTTTTTATGTTTGTATACATAGGGTAGGAGTCAAGTAGGAGTTTTGAAGTATGGAGACTTTTTTTACCAATTGGTTCTTGTTGGTACTTTGAACTGGCCATTTTTTGATTTGTCCAGTAGTTTTCTAAAGCACATAGAGAAACTACTTTTTACCACACAATTTTACAAAATGTAGGGGAAATGATAAAATAACAAATAAAGTTGTCACGGTTACCTATTTCTTTTTTTTATAATGTTATACCAATTTTTGATTATTAATTACTTATAAATTAAAAACAATATTAATAGGTATTTGGTACACTATTCTGCCCGAGGATACTGTATTTTCGACAGTTTTAACCGGTATTTATAAGATCGATTTTGAAACTGATTTGAAACCCTGTCGAGTTAATTTTTTTTTTTATTAATTTAAATTCCGAAATTAGAACACAAAAAAATTAACTTTTAAAAAACCGAAGCCGTATAAAAATGATGAAAATTCCAATATCTGATTTGAAACCGACATAGTATAGTATCAGTGGCGGATTAAGAAGTCAATTTTTTAGGTGGGGGAACAAAGGGATGGAAATCAGTTTTAAAAAATTGATATAAAAATAGGCAAAAAAAAAAAGAAAAGTCAAACCAATGTTATTGTATATTATTATATGTTTCTATATATTATGAAAAACCTCTCATAGAGGGGGGGGAATTTTCCTCTCCGTAGATCCACCCCTGATAATATGTATAATTTTCCAAAAGGTAAAAATTGGTTGGTCACTCACCTGAGTTTTTCCATTGTTGAATTTTGCAGTAAACGAAGCAGAGGCACAGGCATGCCGCGCTCGTCAACGCCAGCGTGGACAGTATGGCGTTGATCCAGACGTCATTGATGACGATCTCGTCGTACATCAGCCGCCCGTGAACGTTCATGTGCATGTTGCGCGTGGTGTTGCGTTGGCCACCGCGGGCCATCGTGACGGCCACCGTGGCCACGGTCGTCGTGGCGGCGGTGATCGTTTGTGTCGCGACCGTAGTGGTCGCTTGCAACAGTGCGGTCGCGGCCGGATTCATGACGGGGTCCATGTGTCGGTGATAATATATTATGGCGGCTGTGGGCACCGAAGGCCAAGTTTACATGGAAGAAAAACACAACAAGCCCGCGTGTGAACGATGCCGCAACGTTGATTCTTTATTAACGTGACAAATCCTTTGTGTGAGAAACCTTTAATAACAACACAATACATTATATTATTATTGTGCTATTATCAGTGCTTGGAAAGAACGACGTTCATGCGTTCGCGTTCATATTTTGTGAACGATACGCAATCGTCACTCGTTTCTGTCAAATAGAACGGCAAACGTGAACGACGTTCATATTTTTAAGGAATTTTAACGATATTCAGGACGTTTAAATTAAATTAAAATATGCTAAAATTTTGATATAAGCCTTATTATATTTAAAAATATTACTAAAGAGTCCAATTTTGTTGGATCCACTACGAAACGTAAACCAATTTTTAGTAAATAGGTACATAAAGAATATGGATATTTTGTTAATAATTAGTTAACTAAAATAAACGATCAGATGAACGAATTCATTTTTTTGAAGAACGTGAATGTGAATGTGTTCTTTTTAAATATATTTAAACGTTAACAAGTTCATTTTTTACGTATTGAACGTGAATGATTTCAATTTTTAAGTGAACGTTCCGAACTTTGGGTATTATTGGTATTTAAATTGGGAAGGACATTTTTTTGCAACATTCATATAGATGGAATTTTGAAAATCTTTAGCTAATTATTTTTTAATTATTTAATCATTTTATAACATTATTTAACTCAAAAAACCTATAAAACTATTTTTCAGTAAAATATATTAGATTAGACATTTTTGTAGTCGGTATTTTAAATAAGTAAATTTACGATTTTCTTAGTAATTTTATATAGTGTAGAGGAAAACTACCGAAAATAACGGTAAATTTTAATAAATCGGAAAATAGTATTACACTGAGCTTAGCTTAGAATCATTTTATTAAAATAAATAATCTATCATTTGCTTACAAAATAAATACATCCAACACCATTATTCTATTCAACGAACGAAGAACTTCCAAACCCTAATTTTTAATTTTAAAGTGTTTATAATTTACGAAAAATTTAATAATGTTTAAATATATTTTGTATTTTCTTATATTTTTTGATATATTTTCCAGTGGCGTAGCCAGCGGGTAGCCTGGTAGTCTCGGGCCTACCCACTTTTTTCAATAAATTTCATGAAACACATCTGTCATAAGGTTTTTATTTGTACTATGTGACTTTATTTTAAAATTAAATTTGTGCACCGTACACGTAAGAAATTATACGAGTATATGGGTAATTATCGACCGACATACCTCACGTTCTTATCTACTATTTGTAAATCGCATTATCATGACAAGACGACCGACTTATCACAGACTATATCATAGTTTATAAATAGTATTTATAATCAATACTATTTAATCGTTATCAGATAGAAGTATGGGATGTGCGTCGCGTTACGTTATAGCTTTCGTTGTAATTAGTATCGCACCGCCGCGCACCATTTGTACTAGTTACGTGATTATAAATTGTGCTTTTATTTAATTATAATACAGTTACTATTTTTTGAAAAATGAAATTTTTTTTAGTTCCATTGGGTCACCTAAAACCCACTGCTGAAAATATTTCTGATCCTATAATAATCCAGCAGAAATCGTAAATCCAATTTTTGATTTAAGTACGAGTACGTCAACATCAGATAAAAATAAAATAACCTCAAATAAACAGTTAAATATTAACATTGTTGATATTGGCTCAACTTGTGACGAAACCATTGTACAACCCATCATTAGTTTTCCTCGTACTGTTTTCCTTTAAGTTTTCCTTATATCTGGAAAGCAACGCAGTTTTCAAAGTAGTTGGTATAACAAGTACCTACCCATGGTTGGAATATTTAATTAAGATGAATGCCGTATTTTGTTATTACTGTCGTCATTTCCCTTCCCATTCTACGATTCAAATGGAAAAAGATGTTTTAATTACTGTTGGATATTCTGATTGGAAAAATATAAGCAATATGACTAAAAAAACACGAAAATACTACACTACATAAAAACGCGCTTGCTAAATATAGCGCAAAGCAATCAATAGAAAAAAAACCGGCTCAGTTTTGAATCATATAAATTAACAAGTTAAAGATCAAGTTATCAAAATAGGGCTATTTTATCAAGTGTAATACAATGTGTTTTATATTGTGCACGACAAGATATCGGACTTCGAGAACATCGAAAAATAAATTACTAGAAAGAATTAGAAGAATATAAAAGTGTAAATTATAATGCAAATTTGTGGCCTCGTAATGACGTAAATGAAGGTAACTTTTAGAAATGATATACTCTCCATCAAAAATGAAAATTTTAAAACAAATTTTCAATTATTATCAAAAAATATTAGGTACATCACCTGAAATACAAAATGATATAATAAAAGCTATATCGAGTCTCGTAATACAAATGATAGTAAAATAAGTTGATCTTGGAAGCCAGATATTTAGTTTGATTGTAGATGAGGCTAGAGTCGAAAATTAAACAAATGAGTATTTGTATTTGATATTTACACGATTTTAATATTAAAGAGAGATTTTTAGATTTTGTTGAATTAAACGAACTAAATGCTTAAGCATTATGTGATGGTTTGTAATTTTTTTTAAATAATGCTGGTTTGGATATTTCAAGATGTGTCAGTCAGTCTTATGATGGAGCCTCAGTAATGTTTGGAGCTTTTTCTAGGGTTCAAACAAAAATAAGGGCATAAGCGCAAAATCCTTGTACATACATCCTTTGCCATGCTCACAGGTTAAACCTAGTTCTAGTTGACGTCGCAAAAAATATTCAAGAAGTAGGTGAAATAATCGGTTTATTAGAATCTATTTATGCGTTTCAATCGATATCTACACTTCACCATTAAGCTTTTTTTAAAGAAACTAAGTATAAAATGCCATATTATTGTGAAATAATGTGGGTTTCAAAACACAAGTGTATTACATTTTTCTTAAACACATTACTGATATTTTTAAAGTTCTTAATGTATTTAAAGAATGTTCTAAAAATCAAGAAGCTGCCGAGGGAAAGGGTTTGGTCCTACGGTTCGCCAAGTTTAAGTTATTATAATAATTGTTTGTTTAAACGAAATTTTAAATATCATTCATTGCTTATCAATTAACTTGCAATCAACTACTATAGATATAAAACAATGCATATTGTTAATTGATGCAACAAAGCAACAAATTTCAGAACTACGTAATGATGAGACGTTTTTTGATCTAAAAGAAGAATTATTGGGTATTGCTCAAAATTCTAAAATACCTATGCCGTCAAGTGAGAATTTTTCATCGTCAAATAGATCAAGACAAAATGCAAGTAATATGACGAATTATTATGTAACTATTACTACTGGTAAAAGAAGAGTTTATTCATCTTAAAAAACAAAAACAGAACAAAAAAGAATATTTTTTAATATTTTAGACGTAATATGTTCCGAAATGAACCGGCGTTTTAATAAAAAAAGATAATATACACAACTTTAAAAGCATTAGACCAAACTTCAACAAAATTTTTAGATGATGAAATAATTTGCCATTATGCTGAAACATTTCCAACTTATCAATTCAAAATTCAATGAATTTTTTACCAAATTAAAATTACAATGTCAATTGGGTAAAACATTTTTTTTTTCTAGATCTGATATTTTTGAATTGTACCAAAAACTAAAAAAAATTAAAGTTGGAACAAAAATAATTGAACATGTTTTGGTAGTTCCAGTATCCAGTGCCTCAACCGAAAGGCGTTTTTCTTCAATGAAAAGAGTGAAAACGTATCTTAGATCAACGATGATTAGCCGCAGACTTAATAACTTAACATTGCTGTCAATCGAGAGAGAAATAAGTGGAAAATTCATGGATCTAATGTAATTGAAGAGTTCCCTTCAATGAAAAAAAGAAAATTAGAATTTTCTGTATAAAAATAAAAATTTCCAAAGTTATATTTTATTTATAAAATGTTTTGTAATTTTGTTATTAATATTATTTTATATTATGATGTAAGTTTTAAAAGTTGCGTTTTCTATTTTATAATTAAATTAAATTACATTTTAGTCGTTATTATTTTGTACGATTCAAAGTATTATATACATATATAATAATATGATATTCTGTTTATTTTTTATTTAATAATAATATTTTAACATTCAAATATTCATTGGTATTTGGTAACAGTTTTCATAAAAATATTGGGCCTACCCAGAAAAAATGTCTAGCTACGCCATTTATATTTTCTTCTTTGAGCTGTAACGATAATTTATAATTACATTATATTTAAAATTGTTTTTATTACAATTGTATACATATTTGTATTGTAGAATGATGCAATCCTTAAATAGTTTTAAAATGTCTGTTATCCATATTCTAGTTTTAGAAAAGTTCTAATGGTTTAGTGTTGATTTAAATACATTAAAAATATATAACTTTTTGTTGTATTTTTCATTGGATAAAGTGCAATCATTTCTTCAGTGACATTAAAATTAATTATTATCGACATCATCCCCAAATAAAAATGTACAATTGCTTAGTATCCGTCATATCTGTACCTACTCTCATCAAGATCCATTGAACAAAAAAAAACTTAGCAATACGTTCTTTAAGTTTACTACTTTCAATATCACTTGCTAAATCTTCAAAAAGCCTGGCTATGGTAACTCCTAATTTAGAAAACAGAAATTTTTGTAATTGACATAATTTCGGATGCGACTTTCACGCATTATTTTACAAATTCACCATCAGTAAATTGCTTCGATTTAGCAGCGATATTTTATGCTATAATATAACTAACTTTGATACCTATCTCTGATTTTATATGATTTTATTTTAAAAATTGAGATAGATTTTTTAAATTATTTTATATATTTTATATTATAAAATTGCGTTTGAAATACGTAAAATTTTGGCGCATATTTTGTTTCATAATGATGTTTCAATTATAATCTTTCATCACAGTAATAGATTCATGACAAACTAAACATACTGCTTTTTGTTTGAATTGAGTAAAGAAATAATAATTGGTCCGTTTTTCTGGAAACATGGAACTTTTGTCAGTAATTTTACTTTTCTTATTCACTGACATAGTTATTTAATATACTACAACAGTGAATGACTACATTTATCTAATCATTGTTATTTATTTAAATTTCATGGGCCGGTGATAACTAAAAACCGTTTTAAAAACTTTTATTTTGCCATTTTTTGAAAATATGTCAATGAATTGAAAAATAACTTCATAATGTTTATTGCGGGCAATGTAAAAACGCTTCAAGGACCGCGGGTTGAAGACCTGGTTAATACTATATCAGATACTGACAAAATATTTATGGTGAACGATTTATATTCTTACCTAGTATTTTATATTATTGTATACTCATATAATATGAGTCATAAAAAAATAATTTAGGTGATTTAACTTGTTCGTTTTAAAAGTTTGTGTGGTAATAAAGTGTGTGATATTATTTAGGTATTATGAACTTATGCATATATATTATCAAGGCTTCAAGCCGGTTAAAACCAATTTCTGAATTAACCGTGTTTTTATAGGAAAATTTATATGAACGAAACCGATAATAAAACCATAATTTATTATTTAAAGAAAAAAATCAAAATATTTAAACCACGATGAATTTTCGTTCATTAAAAGAAAAATATTTTTTTTTAAACAAATTTTTGATAAATTTAAATTTATAATTTTGCTTTTACAACTTTTAAATTAATTTTTTTATTTTGTCATTGAGTTTAGGTTTGAATAATAATAGTAGTAATGGTATTATCACAGAATAAATAAATAATAAACACGAAAACTAGAGATAAGGAGACTAAACTTTTATCACCGCCGCTACGAAAGTGGTCCGCCAAAAATCGCGCGGTTATTTTGCTACAAGTAGCAGTGTATCCTATGATTTTGGGCGGGGAGGGGAGTACTTTAACTCATATTGCGTATAAGGATAAAGTAGATATTTTAGGTTTTTAAAATAAATATGCAATATTTTCAATCATGACTTATTAAAAATATTATGCCTTGTAAATTACGCATCCCCATACATATGAATATTATGTACACTTTATCGATTGTAAGAATAAAGTTACACTATTGAATCAAATACAACATTATTTCATTCCATTATTAGGTACCATTATTACCAGATGATATTTGGGAATTTAACAACTCTGTAGGACAGTGTACCGATTCTTCACTGGCGATGGAAAAGTAATCCATTTCTCGGTTTAAATTCAATAATTATTTGCGTTATTATTATTTTTCAGCTCGATTATTTGTCTTAGTTAAAATAGCGCATTCGCACAACCATCTTCTTTTTTGATTTTTGAATTTTTGAATTTTCAATAGACCATAAATATCATAAATACAATATACCCCTTCCCTCCCAACCACAAGCAAAAATTGAAAAAATGGACAATGTGATTTTAAAATGATTTATACGATTTTTTTCATTAAAAAAAAATTGGGGGAGGGAAGTGAAATTTCGGAGTTATATGTCATGATATACGAAAATTAAAAAAATATATATACTTAAAATATATTTTAACCGGGTCCAATTATGAATCTAAACCATCCATGGACCCACTCAAACAAAAAATTTCATCAAAATCAGTCCAGCCGTTTAGGAGGAGTTCAGTGACATATACACACGTACAGAAAAATGATATACATAATAGTATCTATATAATTGATAACTTGTAAAAACGTAATATGAGTCGTGACAATTACAATTTTTTTTCGAAGAGCCGCCTACCCTTTTTGGTCCGGTGAAAATCCTAGAGCTCAGTGTGCCGGTACCTTTCCTATTCGGTGCTGCCAGTGGGTGTAACGTTGTTGATGTAACGTAAAATCGTTTTTGGCTTAATTAAGTATTTTGTTAGTGTAGGTAAGCATTTATCTGATTATTATGAAATGGGCACGTATAATAAACTAATAATTAATTTTAATAATACGAGTGTAAAGTAAACACTCCATGTAAAGTGTAAACACAAGATTCTTACATAACAATGGTAATTTAAAGATATATAATAGGTATATATATATATACATTACAGCCTATATAGTTGTATATAATTATATTACTTATATATATGGTTTTGTTTTCTATGTCTTTAAATAAGATGGTCAATGTAATTTGCATAAAAATTCTAAATTTTATATTTTTACTCTATAGTCTACATATACCTACCCATAATAATATATTATATAAGTATAGGTTTATGATTATACATAATTAAATCAAGTTTATAGTACATGAAATTTGTATTGGCAAATAGGATAAAACGTTCTCAACAAAAATTATTTTCATGATAAATACGATGATATAAGATTATAAATATAATAATATCAATAATGAAAATTTTATTATCTTTATCTCTTTATTTAATCGTCAATTTTAAGTAAATATAAATGTATAGATTTTGTAAATACGGAAATACGTAAATGTATATTATTATTTCAACATAAAAGTTATAAACCCGTTATGGACCATGAGGCTGAATCGAATAATATGGAAGAATATTTTGTTATCTGCTTCAATTCTACGAAATAATATTGTCGGAAATAATTTATTTAGTAATATTCATATTATGCACCTTTACCTATAATAATATTCTCATTTCAGGAACCGAAATCGTAAAACACGAAAATACTTATACTTAATATTTAGTAGGTATTTCTAAGTACTGCAGATAGATACAGGGAAAAAGTATTTTTAGGAATTTAAAATACATTTGATTAAAAGTATTTAATAAAGGTATCAATAAATGAATTCAAATTAAAAATATTCGAAAATTCTTTAACATGACAATACCTATATACATATTGTACATTTTGTTTATTGATCATAATATTGTATTTTATTTAAGAGAGGGGAAAATGCAGTAATATAGCCTTAGGTGGCATAAACCTTAAACACGTAACCGGAAAAACAGCATGGTCATATTAATATATTATATTATACTGTAAAGTGTATACACTTTTAAAATAATGAAGATGGAAAAACTGGTTATTGTGTCAACAATGATATTAGTGGCAGTGTAATGTAATTTGGTTCCATTATAACACAAATTATTATTATTACTTTATAGTTTTTTAATAGCATTTATTCCTACATACATATCATTAATAAAAATATTGTCTGGGATTTTATTAAATGTCCTATTTATTTTTCTGGACAATTGTATTCTCTGCCAGAAAAAAAAAAAAACAGGTAAATTTCGGTACCTACATGTAAATTCTATAAAAATAAAATCTTCGCCGACAAGAATTAGAGATAATAACAAATATTTTTTACAACATTTATGTATTATTTTAAACGGTGAACTAAAATTATATGAAACGATTTGAAAATATTCTGAGACATACATTTATCCATTATTTATAATCATTAACAATCATAATATATATATAACAGCATTATCGAGCATTATCTAGCAGCATTATTATAATAAAAACTTTAGTTTAAATAAATTGCATATAGTAATAGAATAGTATAGTAGCAGAATTAATCATCTTTACAATTAATACAAATAATACCTACTGGTAGAGTTTACATTACACATTTATACTATCTTTTCATTTACCAATTACTATGGTGGAGTCTACACGCGCTCGTTTTTTTTCTATTTTACATTTTTAATATATTTTTTTTAGTACTTATTTTTTAGTGATTAAACTTTTTATTGCACATAATCTATTATTATTTTACTATTGTTAAGAAAAACATGATTTTGTATATGCAATTAACTACCGTTTTATAACCTGACAGGAAACCACTTCACGTAAAGTCATTTGAATATTAAACGCTTGGAATAATTTATTATTATTCAATCCTGAAACAATTATTACCATTACATACTTTGTAGATAAATTTTCCAGATTTTTTGCAGTCCGGTTTGTTGCACTCGCGCGGTGGCGTCATTTCGAGTAGGTATAGGTATTAATTTTAATGCGCAAATTTTTGCGTAAGCCACTTATTACTATTAATACGTAGACATATCAAAATTTCAACAATATTTTACGTCCTTTTATAAATATCACGATAATTATCTTATAATATATAAGAGAAAAACAATTAAATTTAAATTACAAATTATACATTTTACCAAATACCTAATACACATTTAGTGCGTGTATTTCTGTATTTGTAAACAGTGTTGGGATGAAATAACAAAAACATCATCTAGATAAGATAAAGGTAACCACACTAAATTTTAACAAGATACAGATAAAAGTGACTAATCTGAATTGTATCTAGATAAAGATAAATCAATTTTTACCTAGATAAATATTAGATAAATTCAATTTCAATTGTTTAAAGAATTGATTGGATAATTTACCGAAAATATAACTTTATAATTTAATATTATTTGTAATCACTATTAAATATTACAAGCAGTTGTGGATTAATAGAGGTTTCTACCATTTAAGGATATCCAATTATTTGGTTAGGTACGGGTTATCGGGTTATTATTGTGAGTATTTTAAAAATTCGTGGCACCTGCATAAATTTAAAAAAATTTTCTTATCATTTTTCAAAATATAAATGCATTTTTTATAAAACTGTATTATACCTTTAAGACCTAAACATTTGATACAATTTTAAGTATATGTGATTTTAGATTTGTTTAAAAAAATTTGTTATGTCTACTTAAAATTCAATTTTATATGTCTGTAAATATAAATAAATACCCAGTTTCTACAAAATAATTTGTTTTTATTTAACAAATACGTATTTTCGTAAAAATACGATTTTTCACCAATTTCGTGAAAATACGTATTTGTTAAATAAAAACAAATTATTTTGTAGAAACTGGGTATTTATTTATATTTATAAATAATTCTACAAATAACTCAACACCAAAATATTATATGTCTGTTATCACTTTTTCATAGATAGAAACAAAGTTACATATTTGGCTTTCATAGACCTGGAGAAGGCATTCGATAATGTAAACTGGAATAAAATGCTGCTCACATTACAAGAAATAGGTGTTGAACACCATGACCTAAGAATTTTCTACAGTCTCTACAAAAATCAAACAGCTTGCATTAAAAAAGGAGAAATTACTGCTAACGCTCAAATAAAAAAAGGAGTTCGACAAGGGTGTACGTTATCACCTCCACTTTTTAACTGCTACATCGAAAAAGTTATAAATACAGTG
>JAIPRL010001336.1:0-86835 GCA_025469235.1 Pemphigus obesinymphae | reverse complement strand
TGTATGTATGTATGTATGTATGTATGTATGTATGTATGTATGTATGTATGTATGTATGTATGTATGTATGTATGTATGTATGTGTATGTATGTATGTATGTATGTATGCATGTATGCATGTATGCATGTATGTATACATAACTCTGAAACATTAGGAGCAATTTTAACCAAACTTGGTACACATATGACTTACCTACTATCTGGAATTAAATTCAATGATTTAATTTAAATTAATTTAATTCATATTAAATAAATATCTAGTGGTAGTTTGGGAAAGGGTGAAATGTCAAAATAATTTAAAATGGACTATGTAGAGAGACAATTTTACGGGCAACAATAGTCAATGTGTAATCAGCTATATAAATATAATAATTAATTAAACAGTAAAACTATTAAAAAATTGGCCATATAGTAAAGTTATATAATAACTATTTTATATTATACATTACATGTTTTTAATGAAAGAATATCGGGAATAATTTTTTCATATTGTATTTTATTTTCATGTGACAAAGGTGTGCAAATTAGTAAATTTCCAAAAATTAATTTGTCTTTTACAATGATTAGCAAAAGTATAAAAATCATGTTTTCAATGTTCTCTAGTAAAGAACCTAAAGAATCTTAATATATTAATAGAATTAAATTTAAATCGGAAAATATCAATAGATCTTAATTTTTTCAGGCTTTACTTCTAAACCTATGAAATAATACAAGCATTAAATCGCCTTATTGAAAGATAATACCTTGTACCGCCATCACGTATTAGCAGTTGTTAGTGGTATAATATGTACGTAATCTACCAAGATAAAGGAAAAGCCAAAAGTTTGTCAAATTCCGTGGGAAAAAAATTCAAATATTGTAGCTACTTTTCCAGTACGGGGAATACTAACATATTAATATGCCATTTTAAATACACAAGTACATTCCTATGCCTATTTACCTAGCAAAGACTATTTTACGAAACTGTCCATATTATATAATGCCGACAGATCATACAATTTCATGTAAAATATGCGAATTTTAGGTACGAAGTATAAAACAATAAATATTGTCATGCCTCAAAAAGAGAAGTAAGGATACTGTTAGTAAAATATACGTATGGTATAAATGTAATTATTGTTAAAATTGGGTAGGTATATGATTAGAAATTAGCGGCCGTTGTATAGGAATATAACTGCACGATTTAAATATTGATAATTGCTTGATTGTATGGTATTATTCAGCTAACCTTATATCTCTTAACGAGTTATGACCTTCCTTCTATTACAGGTTGAAGGGTTCCCGGAGTATAATTGATTCGAACAATAGATAGGATTTGATTAATTGGAGAATTTTTGATTATAATGTATCTATGAAGGATATTATTGTTTTAGAATTAAACTTCACTAGCCTATGGTCTACCACACTTCACACACACTTTGTAATAATTAATTTGGTTGTTTATTTATTTTCAAATATTAATGAAAAAATTAAATAATTGAACTTGCATATAATATAATATAATATATTCGGGTTGCCTGGTCGTTTGAACACCTGACTGAATATTTATTTGTACGACCGTAAGTCAACCTATAGGTCGACCAAAGGTGTATTCCCAGTACTACCGGGACGTTCGTTCCGTATATGTGTTGATACTTATGTATGTTTCGAAATACGATATCATCCGTTACCTGAATAGTTTAGATACGAAAAATTTCGAACCCTTAGGCGTTGATAGATTAAACAAACTTTCGATGCGGATACATGGGTTCGAATCACACAATTATTAAGTATTTATCATTATATTTATTATTTTTATTCACGTTCGTTTGAACTACATATTTTACTGAATATCTACTATAATTAAATTTTGGGTAATATAATACTTCGGGGAAAGTTCATATTTTTGCGAACATTCGTAGATTTTCATCGTGGGACAATAGTTTTATAAAAACCCGAGAACGGTAAGTCCGACAAACTGAATCATGAGGTAGGTAACCTTTACCATATTTTTTATAATATCTCATAGTAATGAATTTTAAATCATCGGAATTCCGTAGATTTTTATTAATTAATAATATATAAATTAATAGGTAATCAATTTAATTTTGATCATATTTATATAATATATTCTATGGTGTTTTGTAGAAAGGGCATAACTCATAGTTTTAAATTTTTTTTAAATATTCAGGAGAAACAATAAACTGTATAAAAAATAAATTTGTCCTAATGAAATTTGAATAAATGTATATTTTGAAAATAGAAATATGTTAGTATTTTTATAATTTTATGTTATTTACATCCTTGTATATTATATTATTCAATCGTCCTTTTTATTGAATCCATTTTAGTGTGATATTCAGGTGAACTCTTCTTGAAATTGTATTTTTATATTATGTTGATTTATTCATATATATATATATATTCAATAAAAATGATTCAAATTAATTATTCATTTTTTTAGATTATGAGTGAAGAAGCAATGTATTGGTTTTATAATTATAATTTTTTAGTATACCTATTTACTCAAAAGTAATTTTAAGAGGGCTCCAAATGTTTCATTTTAATATTTTGACATAGATACTTAAATACATATATTTTAAAATTATTATATCTAATCTATTCATTAAAAGATTAAAGATTTACTTATTGTATTAATGTATACACTATACAGATTGTAATATTTTCTTAATAAAAAAAGTGCATAACAATTATTATAGGATTTTCAAATTTGAAGTTTTACGCCCTAAACATTTTTATTATATCTTTAGTTACATACTTACCTACATAAATTTTTAAATAATTATTTGTGATTTATTGTTAAAAAAAAAACAATGTTTAGGTTTCCTTCGATTATAACACAATAATGAAGAAGACTTTGCGATTTTGTATTAATTAATTTCAATCCTTGAAAAATAAATTAATAAATGTTTAAACGATTGCAGATAATCATAATTGATACTTTCTATCATAATATTTAACGAGGAATTTCAAACATTTTCACATATAAAAAAACTTAAGAACAATAAGTCTGACTGAATTTACATATGCACAGTTATATGTACCTATTATAGTTTATTATACTCATATTATATTTAAAATGCTAAGTTCGATAAATTTTTGAATTACTTATCTACTTTGTCAACCTATTCAACGAAAACACTTTATTGAAGAAGGACTGTCTTCAGGCGGAATATTTTTAAAATAAATAAAAGAACAGTATTATTTCTTAAAAGACTTTGGTCCCCGACTATTTTGGATTCCGATAAAATACATAATCCGAGGTATATGAATTGTACTCAATAGTAATTACACTTACAAGGTGGCACACTCAAAAGATGGTGCACTTACAAGTAGTCTCACTCAAAAGAAGTTGCACTTACAAGAAGTGGCAACTAGTAGGTGTGGCACTTAAATTATTTCATTATAATCTATGAAAATTTGAAATTATTAGTCAACAATTGTCATGTGAACAATTATCATTTTTATTTTTTATTTTTTGGTTATGTGAACATGGTCGGTTTCACAAATTATCTTGGTATGACGGGTGTCAATTACCTGACGAACCTTTGCTAAGAGAAAAATCTACTGGACATATTCTGATAATAATAATTGGTTGAAAGGGCTTTAAACCTAAAACCTTAAAGCCTGAACTATAAGCAATCACCAATCACATCGATCAGAACCCTGGTCGGTCTTACCAGTGGTCCTAGTGTGACGTGTGTCCCGAAATACTTTTGGCGTCTGCCTTGTCGGAGTCTGCCTATCATAGCTGGAGAATTTATGAATTAGTCACTAGGATCCGAGTTATTCCGACCTGTAGTACTGGTGTGCCGAAAATTATTTGCTTACCACACTAATGGTGCGCCACAGAACTAATTTCTGCCTAAATCTGATTAAAGATAAGTCAAGGGAATCATGGAAGAACCTAATGAATGGATGAAATGTTTAGATAAACCTGAAGTGATAGACTGTATTTATTGAGAATGATTGTGATAAGATTATACGTTCAGTCTTGTGCATTAAACTCTTCACACTAGGAACAATTTAAGAATGAGACATGGAGTGGACCTTTCCGGTATCGAAATGTTTCATAACCAATAATATGTATAAAAATAATAAATAATGTCATTTTTTACAATAATATACAATCTATCTCTAAACCAATAAAATGAACTCTCATACCTCGTCAGATACCCTAATAAGCTCAGCTGAGGGTGTCTAGGTCCTTTCCCCCGGGTATACTTTTACGTACCTGGCTTAAAATCAGCCTTACAACACATAGTACTTCGAGTAGTTCGAGATAGTTCTTGCTTACTTGAGCGAGTTATAACCAGTTTTTGTAGCACTTATAGATGTAGTAAAAATTCGATCAACAGAGTCTATAGAATAGTCGGGAGGGGGCTGATTAAAAGTGATATCCCAAATTAAAAAAAGATTTATCATCATGACGGGAAAAGTTAAATTTTTTTCAACTTTGTTGGAATTAGTTGATAAAAATATTTTAAACATTTGCACAATTAAGCAGTTGATAGGATAAGATTCATGCAGCTCTTTAAAATAAAAATTGAATTTTACCATGAATGGATCATTTGCGTACTTTTTCATCATAGTTGTAAGTATTAAAATACAATAAGTTAAAAAAAACAAAAAATTAAATAATAATAATGGAGTGGCGATAGGGGCACAGGGGGCAGACTTGGCTACGACACTGAATGTAAACTACTGCTGTCAATTAAATTTGCATTTGTAATACATTTTTCAAATATGTCCTCCCACTTATATACGTAGTTATAAATTAATTACTTAAATAATTATGTTTTTCTCGAATTTGTATAATAAGCTTTGTATTATGCTTTCGAATAATATGTAGGTAGGTTAGGGTGTAAGGATGAAATGTAAAATATTCATATATCATGCTCTTCCAAAGGTTTTTGCGATAATGAATACACATTTTTATATTTATTTTCAAGTTTTTAATTTATATCTCAGAGAAGTAATGAATGTTATATTACGTAGATGTTTTTATGATATTTATAGTGTTGTATTTTAATATAAACATTTAATAAAAAATCTCTGTAACATCTGTGCGATATATATGTAATAACTCAAACTTTTATAGTTATAAAATAGTAGTTACATTATGATATATATGTTATAGACTTTTTGAAACAATACATTTAAAGCACTTTTCAAATTGTATTCGTGAAACCATGCGTTAAACGTCTAGGGAGTGTTGCAGATAAGTTAAATAGAACTAATGATACATTTTAAATGTCACAGCACAGCTACTATAATATGTCCATGTAACTAGATATTGCTACATATTACCATATATTATGGTATATATATTATATATACAATAATTAATGTAGGAATACGTAAAATAATAAAACATTAAGTATGTTATATACTCGTATTACATAATTTGTTTCATTTCCCCCCGTGAAAATTAGTTTAAAACTTATATTTTTTAAATCCAAGATGTATACTATATTATCTTCCCTTAATGCAAAATAATAATTATTACTCGTAAAATATTTAATCATTTATCAATTAAAATCGAATAGATTTTATTAGATGATTATGTCATTAAATTCTATCTAAATAGTTATTATTTAGTTTATGTTGTTATTTACAGTTTATTATTTTTAAATATAAAATTGGTTACAACTCAGTAATTATGGTGGAATATAATTTAATACATACTTGAATTTATTATTTTAGGAAATATTAAACAAAGTTAAATCAGCGATCATTTGTTTAAGCTACGAAAATCTGAGTCAAACTGCTAAAGAAATTATCGCGTTGGGAATAGAGACCGAAAAAATACTGAAACAAATTGCAGATTTAGTTCACGAACAAGTAAGAGATCGTAAAATCAAAGATTATTATTTGGAATAAGATATTATTTAAATATTATATTATTATATTCAAATAATATAGGCTTTGCAAAGACGTAATTATACTGAACTATATGCTCAGCTATGCGCATTGTTGACGAAAAACGTGAACTTCAATAAATCACACGTATTCGATTCGAATATAACATTTAAGGTGCTATTATATAGTAAATGTTGTAATTTACTATATTCCTATAAAGCAAAGACCAAGGTAAGTAAAATAAATATAAAAAAATATAAGTCTCATTATAATTATCATATAAAAATTATATATCACGATTAAGGTGTATTCACACAAGACCTTTTAAGGTTTAGCATTAATAATCACAGAATAATATATTATGTTTTGCGCTTAAAATATGTTTCTCAAATATAAAACTTCATCGCGTTAAAGCCATAAATAAATGGATCTGGATAAACTACTCCTATACTAAGATTAGTATATAATAAGATGTAAAGATTTACTAAGATTCGTGGTTTTGATTATCTATTGTAAAAACGTTCATTATCATCATTAAAAGTTGAATTACTTGAACTTTTTTAATATATCAACCGGTGTAATATTTTTTTTTATTAATATTTTATTTGTCTTATTTGTGGTCGGTTTAATATGTTAACGCTAAATGTAAAATGATCTACAGAGAACTACAAACTTAGGAAAATTATACTAATGGTTAAGTTGTGATTCCGCATCAACGTTTATCAAATATAAATATGATAAAGCATTATAATTATGTTATAATAATATAGATTATGTACATATCGAGTAAGTACAAAATAGTATAGATAACAACAATTTGAGAATCGGTTTTTATTAATGAAGTGTGGCATGCAACTTAGCCGGGCGGAACGGCGATCCCGCCGTTTGATTTCTGTGTTGCGGAGATATGCTTAGGCGGCAGAAAGTTTGAAGAATCTTAAAACCGTATTATCGAGGATTTGAAATTTATGGTATCATTTGTGAATTTTTCACAATGAGATATATTATATAAACAGTATTAGGGAAATCGAAGGATTATAATATGGGCAATGAATGTAGCGGAGATCCAGTGACATATTTATGTAATCTGGGTGATATATCAACTACAAAGATTTTTTTTTTTTAAATCAATTTCAGGTTTTTTTTTTAAACTCATGAGCAGTAACCGTGTTTGTGATCAGTGTGTTATTAGTAGGAAATTGTTCATTGTATTTTTTGTGATTCTAAATGTAAATATCCAGTTCTATGTTCATTTTTATATTTATAGACATGTGCATTGTACCACGATATCTGTAAATGGTTTAGTAATGCTGAAAATCGATCTCAATATTTATGTGGATAGAGAAAAAGTGTCGGGCGAAATGGCTCGAAAACACCGTAGAAAAATTAACATCATTTTGTAATATAATAAATATTAAATTGTTAAATAAAAAATTATAAGTATCAAAATAAGTTTGTTACACAGTAAACAATAAATAGTATGGTTTGAATAAATCAGCATCATATTGAGAAACATTGCCTATATAAATTCACGTCACATAAATGCAGAGTTGGGTAGTAACGTAACGGACGTTATTCGTTACTGTAATGTAGTTACTTTTTCAAGTAACGTTATAATAACTTTGTTATTTAATTTTTATAGTAACGTAAGAGTAACTACGTTAGTTACTTTTGAGTAACTTTATAAAATAACGCGTTAAATTTTTATAAATAAAAAATAAAATTTATTTTAATAAATTTATCTCAAATTGACGATGGAATTTACATGCGAAAAGTAGATATTTTCTAATAGGTCGGAATGGGCAATGAATACATAATATTGACTTTCATAATATTTGATTGACTGTTATCAGAAAAAAAAGATATTATTGATATTTTAATTTTTACTTATTTAAAAATTTTGAAAGTAACGTCATTGTAACTAGTTATTTTTAAAGTAACGTAATGTAAATATAATGTAAAGTAAAGTTATGTAACGATATAACTTTTGTATTTATGTAACGAAAAAGTAATCTAGTTACCATTAAATTTTATAACTAGTAACGTAACTTAGTTACTTTTTTAAAGTAACTTACCCAATACTACATAAATGTAATATAACGAATAAGGAAAACCAGGGAGGAAGCCGTAGAGTTTAACTGATGCGTCAATTTATTTTCTGATATCATCATCCAGAACAAAATTGTATACGCCACTGGAAAGTTTAAATGGTTTGTCTTATGTACTTGTATATAATAGAAATATATATGATGTGAGGTGATTAATTAGACTTACTGAAGCGACTAACTGGCCTTGGGTAGGCTAGAGACGACACTGTTAGTGAGGCTGAAAGAAGCGACTAGCTGACCTCGGTAAAATTACTGATCGTAGCGATTTGCTGGCTACCTCGTCGGTTGCTTGGCTACTTGATAGTGACTTGTCGGTGGTAGCCGATTATCTCAACTATTTTCTCCGATTTTCTAATACCTATGTCCTATATAATATTTAGGTAATCCATCGAGCAAGGTAGTATTAAAGAAAGAGAAATTGAGAATGGAGTTATTTTGTCATATTTTCAGTCTTGTATCACATGTGTCATTCCCACTCACTTTATAACCTCTTTGGTATGATTCCGTTAGCTGTATTTTGGTATCCTATTTATTATGTTTGTAGTTTTGTAATCACTGTACAATTAGGTACTCAGAATGTTTCGTAGTTACCCCTGACTCCAGTTTCAAATTCTCTCTCCTGGTTTGGTCGTTCTTCGGTTATTAGATTAGATATTTCACTCTATTACAGTCTAAACCAACTTGAGATCCTGTCGTGTACCGATAGCGATTACCTTGTGCTGGGCGGTTCACCTTGTGATGCGTTTTAGTATTGAACTAAATATCCTGTATATATATATACTCATCATCAGGGCTCTTATTTGAAATAAAAACAATGATTAACGGTCAGTTTATATTTTTTTACGTTAATTAGCTTTTGCGTTTAAAGTTGTA
This sequence comes from Pemphigus obesinymphae, assembly GCA_025469235.1. Lineage (NCBI taxonomy): Eukaryota > Metazoa > Arthropoda > Insecta > Hemiptera > Aphididae > Pemphigus > Pemphigus obesinymphae. The sequence goes on along the minus strand of JAIPRL010001336.1, from coordinate 77,992 downwards.
GTATATTTTAACGTTATGGATTATTTATGTTTAAAGTTAAAGAAAGTTTAATCGTTGTACAATATTTACGTTTTTGTTTATCGGTATTTTTACGTTATTTGGTTTAATATCAAGATATTTCTTCCATTATAAAATCCATTTCTATTTTACTTTTTATATTATAAAAATACTTCTTAATTTTAATTGTATACTTCTCTTAAACGATAATCCAGATATATAATTGACTTTATATTCCAATGTAGAATATTTTTCTAAAAATTTTGATATATCAATATTATCTTTCAGATCAGATCTTTCATTCTCTTTAAATCATTTTTACTATCGTGTATAATTGTTTAACACTTTAACTTAACGAAAGAGAAAAGCTCTTGCAAATTCAAAGCAAAATACTATTTTATTATACTAAGTGTAATATACTTTGTCTCACGTTCATCCATATTTTATGTCTAGATAAAAAGTTTTTGTCTTAAACATGACAAGTAAATAAGTAAATAACATTTCCCTCAAAATTATATTTCCAATAATTTAATTTGAATATAACAATCATATATAAATATTAGGTATTAAGTGCACTGATATAATATATATTAGTCATAGATACCTTTTATTTTTCTTTTTACACATAATTTGTTGGAATACTACAGTATATAACTGATGGGAATATATTTTTCAAGTAGGAAAATTTATATTGTTTATTACATATTTTAAAATATATTTTAAGACTTGAAACCAATAACGAAAATGGTATCATATACCGGTTAAAACTTTTACAAAATCGAAATCGAAATAAAAATCAAAAACAAAACCGAAAAAAATAGATAATGGTATTGAAAATTAAAACTGAAATATATAATACTATAACTATATACTGAATCTAAAATAAAAAAAATATAATTAATAAAATAAATAATATTTACAAAGGTGTGTTACCCTGGCACTCCTATGTTGTAATTTTGAGTTAAAAATAGTTAGGTGTTGTGAAACAAATTATTGAATCCATGTCACCTCGTAACCCATTTGTTGATTAACATATTAAATCTATAAACCAAAAAAATACCAAGTTAGAACTGTTTTATATTAGATGTTATATATAACTCGGTCAACTTTTGATAATCATAAAGGTTTGTGTATTAAAGTGACTTAATAATAGAAAAAAAACAAGTTGTATTGGACACCGACACATATAGGGTAAAAATTTCACAAAATGCATTTTCAACTTTTGAACTAGAGTAACTTTATCAAATCACATTATTTAAATTCGATGTCATTGAAAGGACTATTTCGAGTTAGGTACATTCTAATTGGTATACAGTAGGTACACACCATCTACGATGTGGGGTTAAAATGAAAAATGAAAATCAATGAATACTATATCAGGTCAATACAAGACATAGTGTAATATAATTTTTTATAATATTAAGGAGCCAACAGGTAGATAACTATAATCATAGTCTATAGAACGTAGTTATATAAAGTATTTTTAAAACCCAAATAGTAAACCACCCCAAGCAAAATATAAACTACAAAACAAGATTATTTAAACATCATTTATAATCAAAATCTAATAAATAAAATAAAAAATAAAAATAGGTACCTATATAAAGTGAAAATTGAAACTACGTTATTTTAAATAAAAAAATATAAAATACTGATATTTAAAGTCAAAACCGAAAACAAATTGTTCAAAATCGTCATTTCAAATCGAAATCAAAACAGAAATATTGTTTACGGTTTCAAGCCCTGATATATTTATTATATTAAGTATATTATGTTGTTATTTACATACTACCACAGAACATACATAATATAAATACACAACACGATCGCATAATCACGACTAATAACAAGGGTGTGTGCCGTATGGGCCCTGTACAGCATAAGCATGGATAACAATTACACATGGATAACATTATTAAAATATAAGTACAAAATAATGAAAATAAATCACCATAAATTTTTCAAAATTAAAATCTTAAAAAAAATCCAGGAAAAGTTTTGGAGATAAGTACTTATATACTTTTATTTGTTTTTTCATATCTATACAATTTTTCTATTATAGAACTATAATAAACGAAATTTATAGACTCGTATTTGTCGTAGTAAATTAGGAATAACATTAAATAACGTTATTCTATTTTTAAAATTTTTGATATCATGATTAACAATGTTAATATATTATTTCATTTAATGATACATTTTATTTTGTGATAGATTAAAATTAGTGTTCCTTGATTTCCGTTACGTTTTCGGTATTCATTTCAATTGTTTTTTTCTTTTTTTTGTAAGCTTAACATAATAATTATAACGTATCATAGAGTAATATTATTATTATTCTATTGTTAGTGTATGGTACATAAAGATAAATAGTTAGATGATTGGTTCGCTAGAGAGCGCCAGAATTATCGATACACATTTACCCACGTAATTTTCTAACCCATTTAAAATATAATTGTGATCTAAGCTCAATAATGCCAGTTATATTCGCATAATACGAAAAATTATTCACTCCAACTACCACCATATCCATCACACACAGTTTATATACAGAGATGAGTCTATTGAACGGCAGACTCATCGAACTAGCAACCGTCGTCGATATCGGAATTTTTCACTCATTTTAATTATTTATAAAATTAACCGTTATACAATATAGTATTAAAAATAATAACAAAAACATTAAATTATAAATGTCCATACATATAACGTTAAAATATTTTTTACGTTTCCAAAATATTTTCAGGAAAATGATATTATTTTCAGAATATTTTCTGATCATTGCTAAAAAAAATTGAAAATATTTTAAAATACTGTAGAAATATTTTTTTTTGCACAGAATTTCATATTTTTAAAATAATTTATTATAATATTTTCGATAAATTTTCTTTCAGTTCTATTACCACAATTAAAAACAAAATCCAATAACTGAGGTGGATTCCGGTGGGAATGGGTTCGTGATATAACGTTGGAAAATCCGTGATAAACTGCTAACTTTGGACTGCTTTGCTTACATTCGGCTCGAATCGCACACGTCTCAGACACAATGAATAACATATTCACGAATAACTCTTAAGTTTTTTTTTGCTAACTCGGACTATCACTTTACAATTTACTTTACAATTTTTGCACTCGCACTTAACCGACTGAGCTAAGCTTCAGTGACACAAACGTAGTCGAAATTATAGGTACATAAATGCTCGAGTAATGGTATATGATTATGGGCACGACAAAAGATGGGATATAGTTTGAATCACCGTAGCGCATTTTATAACAGCCAGAACGGGTTCGGATAGGTAGCAAAATATGTCGTACACTATGTTATAATATTATAACATACTAAAAATCACTTTTTTTCAGTAGCCTAAAATTGAATTATGGATTGGTTATAACTCTTGGGATGTGGACCCAGCGCCTCTCGGTTTTAGCCATCTCCCTTTTAGTTTAATGCTTCAATCCATGGATGCCTATGAGAGGGTCATATCCCCTTTTGAGAAGACCCAAAAGAGTGATTTTTAATATGTTATTACCGGAGTGTACAACACACTTTGATATCAGTCCGAGTCTGATCTGACTGTTATTAAATTTGAAGTGACGATTAACAAATTTCCCATTTTTCGCCGTGTCTATATTATCGTATACTATTCCACGGGCATATATATATACCCCCCAATTCCACGAGACATTCATTGCAGACAATTAAAACATTTTTTTACCAACATTGTTGGTATATTTCAAAATATTTACCAAAAATTTATTTTGGATTATTTTCCGTTAATCATTATAAAATATTTACACAATATTTTTTCTAAAATATTTTCTGGTAATCATCAACAAATATCTTGATAATATTATCATTTTCCAAAATACTGTAATGGTTATAATTCATTTTTAATAAAATAAAATTATGTTAATATTTTGTCTTATGGGGAGATCCAGCGTCAAGAACTACCCATTGCTAAGTGATAATTGCCAATATTAGTAAGTAAACATCAGGCAGTAACTGAAAATAATTGCTTTGTCCATTTTCACCCATTATAAATAATACGAAATTACCTAATTATCAAAAGCTCTTACCGTATTTTCACCTAAATTAACTAATATAAAAATATATTAGGTAGTGATGGGTAACGATATCGATATCGTGCCATATCTATGACACTATATCGATATATCGCGATATCGAAATTATCATTATTTTTATATTTTTAGTTTATTTAAATTTTATTTGTAGCCGTGAAGCTACTAAATACTAATATATTTGTTACTTAATAATATTGTTATTATATTGTTTGCACACAATCCGGGAAAAATCTGTTGGCATTATTATTTTATATTTATTAAATAATACTTTCGATGGATTTTAATGGAATGATATTGTGAAAAATTTAAAAACATTGATGCCATTACAAAAAACGTACAATTCTGAATGAGAAATGGTTTTTCCAATCAATTTTTTTTTAGTACGTAATTTATTTGATAAGTTCAATACGATATCAATATTGCAGAAATTATCATATCACGATACAATATTGTCAAAATTTCAATGATATCGTTGCCCATCAGTAAAATAGTATGTACTATAAATACTGCCTATTTCAAAATACAACTTGTTTTTGATCATTTTGGTAAAATATTATCATTTTAGGAAACAATTTTGTACCAAATCATGTAATAAGTTATTTACAGTTTGGGATATATTCTAATAAATTTTAACGGTAAAACTTAATTTAGCTCTATTTTAGACGGATTATTATATTTTAATTTTTTTATTAAATACATGTGGGGGCTAATTTTAAATTGGATTTAAGATGACATTATGTTAAAATTAAAGTAAATACACAATTTACTAATTTTTTAAAATTAATATATTTTTGATAGAATAAAATACTCATTTTGTAAAGTATTGTTAGTAAATATTTACATCTAGGTATTTATAAAAAAACGAACTTAAAACGGCGTAATTTTACAAAATTGGCAATAGGAATTTTACATTGTATAATTTTGTTATATAAATATTCTTATTGAGCAATCCTCAAAATGTTCGCAATTTTTGAAATATCAAAAGATGGATAACAAGACACTAATTTGTAGACAAATATAACGTCCACTTATTATTGTATGTGTATTATACACCATGGGTTATGACTTATAACGTATATAATTATAATTCCTAAATATAAATAACACTAACCTATTTACGTTTTGTTCTATAGAAAAAATTGCAGAATTTTGATGCTAAAACTCATCAATTGAAAATGCTGGCCAATTGCAAGTATGTTTTTAATGTACTATAATATTAAATACTTAATATATTAAAATTAATTAATTCAAACAATTTTATACTCTTATAAAAATAAAAATAATTATATTTTAGACTCGTATATAAGTAAAATGAATATATATTACAAAAAAGAATATGTATTGAGAGTATTCAAAAAAATATTATAAGTAACAAATTTTTTTGAACGTAAGTCATCATCAGGTTACAAACGAATAATAACAAAATCAATAAGGAATATAAAAATATAAAGTTAATAAATATAGGTACTCCATAGAATATACTATAAATACTAATTATTACTAGGTAGCATATTAATAGGAATATAGGATTATGTAATTTTACTTAAATTTTTTATGAATTTTCTCGATCGTATTTAAATCAAAATTAATTCAAGTTCTTATGCCACAAATTATATTAAATAATATTCATAGTTAGATTTATTTAGGGAAATACGTTTGAGTCTATATGACATGGAATTAAATTAAGTACATTTAGGTGAAAATGGATAGTTAGAATCATTTGGAATTATCGTATTAGTTCGAGTAGGTTTTCTATAAATATTGAAATTTAATTTATTATTAGTGGTATTTATTGAAAGATCTAAGAAGTTAATTTTATTATCTATTTTTATGTTTCAAGTGTAAATTGGATTTAATAATTTTGTTAAATTTGTTAATCATAACTTCCGCCTTTATATTTGTACCGTTGAATAGAACGATAGTGTCATCAACATATCTGAAGTAAGCTATTATGTATTATTTAAATACTATGTGGTTAAAATATAAATCGATTCAAAATTTTGCATGTATAATTCAGAAAGTAAGGCACTTAAAGGACTACCCATGACCATAATTTTGGAAATATACATTTTTATTATATTTGAAATAATTATGATTATTATTGATTGATAACATACTACCTAGTGATAATTTAATTAATTATTGTTATATGAAATACCATAACATTTTATTAGGTAAATTTGTTAATATTTTAAATAATAATGATGTAAAAATTGCATAAAAAACTAATTGTTCTTAAACAATTGCATTACGTTTGAAACTAATTGTTACTTAGAATCTTTTTCAATATTCACGGTGTATATTTTTTTTACATATTATTTTTTATAGTACATATTTATTTTTGTAAATATTTATCTAACTTATTTTAATATGGAATGGTTTTTGTTAGATTTATCGTTGGATTGTACAACCACGGAGTTATTGCAGAAAAAACCATATGGTCATTCATAATGAATTTATCGAGAGAAAATGATAATCTCCAATTAATTTGTTTGTATACGTTATTGAAATTTGCTGGTCCGAAGTTGTCAAAAGTATAAAAATCAAAATATTATTTATTTTACTTAATGTATTTCTTTAATGTTTTTGTATGAATTATATTACTTATGTACCCATACAATAATGATAGTTGAATTAACTATTTTTGTAGACTAATATAATGTCCAATATAACAAAGGTTGAAGATTTGCTGTCATATGAAAATTCTATAGACAAATCAATGTTATCAACATTAAAATTATTGATACAAGAAATAAAATACCTGCATTCTAAATATGGGACTTGTGAAAGTAAATATTTAAATTATTTTATAAATTATTCCATTTGAGTGTTATATAGATTCAAAAAACAATTAATTTTGAATCAAAAAGTCGAATTACATATATAAAATACTTAAACTCATGATGTAATAATCAGTGGAATTATTTGTTACGTTATTTTGTGTACATTATTTTTAAAATCAAAATAATAACTAACTAATTATTATGTAAATGAATACAAAATATAACCCAAATGAAATAATATTATCTTGAATATTGTAAATTATAGATTCGAATAAATGCGTCATCAAGCCTAGACCACCATCCAATGAACAAAAATATACCAAATTTATCACAACAAATTGTCAAAAAGGAGCAATGGGTGATTTAATTGAAATTTATGAGAAAATAATTTATAAATTTACTGTTCAATTATAACCAGCTTAACTATTTTTTCTTTGATATTATAAATCCGGATATATTGCTGGATGTAGAAATCTGTTCTAATCATAAGAGTCCCCAAAAGACATTAAATACTCCTGAAGATGATACGTTGGCTGAATGTATTTTTACGATTGTTATGATAACTTAAGTATGACTTAAATACTAGTTTAATATTATATTTAATATGTAATAAAGTAATAAAAACTGATAAAGAATGGGTAAAGTTAACGAAATAATTAACTAGATACATTTAAGTTTATAAGAACAGTTTTTAATTAGTTACAAACTAAAATTAATGAACTAATAACTTAACAAATTAAAGTTAAAAATTAAGCCTAGATTTTAGTTAAAGTTAATTTTTTCATTTTTATTGGTATATTTTAAATTGTGTACCTATATCAAAATTACCTTTTAATTTTAAATTTCAATATTTGTAGGTGTATATGTATGTGTGTGTGTGTGTATGTATGTATGTATTTATGTATGTATGTATGTATGTATGTATGTATGTATGTATGTATGTATGTATGTATGTATGTATGTATGTGTGTATGTATGTGTGTGTGTGTCTGTGTGTTTGTGTGTTTGTGTATATATAATATATATATACTTAGGCACCCAATGTTGCTGGGATAATAATAATAAGTATAACGTATAGTGTTGGCAGAAAAGAGTCTAAGTGTGGTATTACTGCGCGCACACACGCACAATCGTACATATATACAACCGAATTTTGCGGACTTGTGTTTTCCATTAATCAAACGCCGAACGGGGCAGAGAAAAGTCGGCGGAAAACGAACGAACACACGTCTACTTTACTCTAACCCCATTCCTACCCGTCCGCTACCATACTGCACTTGCCCTCGCCCTCGCCATTCATAACAAATCCAGACGCATCGGTAACCGTTTCGCATTGTGTGTGCCCGCGAGGATTTTCGGGATTTTCAAAACGGGCCCGCGGACGGTGGTAATGGGTTATCGTGGGGGGGGGGAGAGAGGGGACAATGCTCTGAGCCGGAGAATATGTTCTTTGATGACGTTGTATGCGAAACCCTTCACCCTTTTTCATATATACACAATGGTTTTTCCGTTTAGCCCCTCCGACGCGTGCGCAGTGTGGTAACCCATGTAACCGTATATATATATATATAGGTACTATAAACTCGTATTATATACCATACATCTAAGCAGTAGGATCTAAGTCCATCTTTGTAACTTTTCAGGAGAGAAAAAAATAGAAAATTGTTAAATTTCAAAATGATCCGAATCCAATTAGCGGATATTTGTGCGGTTAAATCAAAATCCAAGTCCAGTTATCGGACTTAGATCGTATTTATCGCGGTCTACACTGACATGGATTATTATGTAATTATTCATTTTTATGTAAAAAATAATGGTCGTAAGACTTACTTAGATCATCATGAAAAAAAGAGAAATACATCATTACCTCAATTTCGTACAAATTTAACTTGGACACTTCTTTTTCTTAGATACAGATATATAATATACGTATATTGTATATATTAGTGATATTAAATATATCCGGATTCCAATATAATCTGGATAATCCGCGGATATCCGAAACCGAATAATTGAATAAATTTGATTCGGATAATCCGAATAACCCGAAGAATTTTGATTGTTGTTAACCAACTCTTAATTTTTTTTATAACAACGTATTTTCCGATGATTATTTGGGACATTTAATGTTTTTTAGATTATCCTAATTGTTTTTTTACATATAAAAGAAAAACATGAAATCTGAATAATTCGAATTTTGTAATTGTTATATTATCCTAATACATTTTTCATTTAAGAAAATTTAAGTAAGAGTGGTAAAAACTAAAAACACGATTTTCTTACACAGATCGACATCAAAACTAAACATCAATTGTTATGGATATTTCTTCGTAATTCTGAAAATGATGTTCCTATACATACTATATATAGTCTTGAATTATATACCACATATATTGTAATGTAGTATTTTAATTAATTAAATTTTTAAATATAATACTTTAATTTTGGACTATTTACAGCAAATATAGATTTTTTACATTCAAGAAAAAACTGCTTAAAAATTACTCAAAAACACAAAATCCGAATATATATTTTAGTTACCGATTACAATTCCATATTATTTAAAGATCCTCAGTTCAATGTATTTAATAATATCTTTATCTATTAATAAAATTATTTGAATTTCAGATAAACGGATACGGATATCCATAAATCCGGATAATTGACATCACTAGTATATATAATATAATATGTAACGGTAAAAGTTTGTTAGAAAAATACACTCATATTTACGATATTGCATCAGCATTCAGCTCCTTTTCAAGAAAAATGCATTGATTTGGATGTAAAGCCTTAGAAAGATTGAAAAACAAGGGAATCGCCAGTGACGGATTTAACAGTTAGATCGGTTTTGGCAAATTAAGAGGAGGCCCAAACCCATATAGGTTTAATTTGGTTCTGTACAGTACGACCCCGGGTTGGACTTATAGTTTGGAGCGCTGGGGCTTAAGTTTGGTGGGGACCCCACAAAAATACAAAAATCGTTCCAAAAACAAGAAAATAAGCAAAGAAAAAAATACTTTTGAAATGACGAAGGCCTTCAACTTTATACGGGTCTCTAGGTTGATAAAAATGATAAACACGTTGATAATATAATATCTATATATATATATATATATATATATATAGATAGGTGATTGTCGCCATTATTTTGGTGGAAATCCGCGAGAATTAATATTAGCTTCATCTACTCGGATATCCAATATGTGTGCATAATATATAACGCAATGACGAGAAAAATAAAGAGCGAGGCGTGGTCGGAGTCGGCAGTCAGTGGTCGGCGTGGCAGAGGAAATGGGCTCCAGTTAAACGCGACACACCGGCGTTGGGCGTCGGGATCGAAAGTACCTAGTCTGGAAATGCATGGCATCGGATTGATGTGCGGTCGATTAAATTACGAAACGGACAACCGATCAAACGAAATGATATTCACATTACGATATTACACAAACGTAATATATCGGAGGATATTATATAGTCGTAGCCGATTTCCTCCGGTGCGATCTTATCACCGTTCGTTCGGAAAAATAATATAAATATACCGGACGTCGTCGTCGTGCCGGTCAACTATATATTGTACGACTAGCCGTACGGACTACAATTATTTATAGTACGGAAACAGACGGTGAAACCCGTGAATCCGGTAATCATCATCGCCGAGATGTACGCCTATATAACATCGTGTATATTATATATTATATACACCCGTGACAAAATAGACAGGTATCATCACAGATTTTTGGTACTTACGCACAACCCGCTAAAATATTTCCTCACTGCACCTGTGCTGTAGTCCACCACTTCCTATTGGCCAATATTATCTTATGTATTTTTGTCTGTATTCACTTGTTAATTATTATTATTTAATAGTGCGCATATAATTTTAATAAATTATATTTGATATTATTTATTCAGTGGTTGAATTGGAAAAAAAAAAATAAGGACGGATTCTGAGCTTAGTTAAAAAATCTGCGTTCCGGGACATATCGTTAAAGAAAAAGTAAGCCGTGGGGAACTTTGTCCCCCACACCCCCTATCCAAAGACTCTTAACCAGGGGAGATTTTTAAAAACATTTTAGATTTTTATATAACATGGATAGAATAGAAAAATCCAAAAGTTTTTTACGTCATTGTTGGGTGGTTACATATTTTCAAGATAGCATATAGTTTAAGCATTCCTCTTATAAAATGATTTAACACTTTTCCTTTTAAATGAATAATCGAGGAAGTTGTAAATGTAAACCGAAATGAAATTTATCGGTGTCGCATTGATTTCGCCATCCCTTTAGGCTTTAGTCGTTCAGGGACAATGAAGATTATTTATTACCTACCTATATACGATACGCCAATATGATTTAATAAGAAAAGGGGGGCGCTGTTAAACGTGAAAGAAATGAAGAGTAGCTCCGTCCCCCTGCGTCCCTCCCCAAATCCACCACTGTATTTACTATGATTTAAGTTATTATAATCTATGTTTAATTGTTTGTTTACTTAATCACCATCAAAATTCAAATGACAAAATTTCGGACCAATGAAAAGTGGTGAACTGCGTTATAGGCCCGGGTGTGATGAGGAGATGCGCCCGCGGGGAAAAAAATGTTGTCAATACTGTGATAATAACTATCTATTTCGTTATACCTACACGTCCTGTCTGCGGAGGACCGTTTAAAGTTCTATACCGATACGGTTATTCTGGGACACGCGAACGATGGTCGGCAATTGAAATATCACCACGTCAGATCTCCTATATTGGGTATATTACCTATTATGTTACGTATAGTTATAGAATTAAATAATAATCGATTGACATTCAACGCACGGCGGTCTCTCCAATCATCCGTAATGGGTATGTAAAATCAACAAGTACCACATATAACAATAATAATAATAACGATAATAATAATAATAATCATACGACCGTTCCAACAACAGTCCTATATATGACCGTTTGAATTTGTATTAATTCTTTCGAGTTTGATTTACGTCGGTCGTATTCATATCGAGAATATTGTGCGCACTTGTCAACCGCATCACGTATGTTATTATACATATATATATATATATGGTCTTTATATTTATTGCGCTGCTGTCCGCGTGCCTATAACACACGACCATATTATTATTATTATTATTATGTAGGTTAATGGGAAAATATCGGGTCGACTGGATCGAATAAATGTTCTCCCCTGGGCCCGAGGTCTTGCAGTTGTTGTTGGCGAATTAACAGCGTCGCGAAAAAAAAAAACACCAAGCAATTTGCGTATATATTGTAATAATATCGTTTCCAGTGTGCACAAGTAAAACTCGCACGGTATAAACTACGTTATGTAGCGATTCGAAATATTATTCTCTTTCGTACGTCCGGATGACGTATACACGTACTTTTATATATATATATTTTTTTTTATAATAGGTTTGTGTACGGGATGTCCTGAGATTTATTGACCGGAATAATAATAATAATAATATGTCCGTTATATAGCGTACGGTACACGGGATATATTACTTGGTACAAAATATAGTTGAAAAATATAAACTTTTATGCCTAGCGCGTTGCGTTATACGGCGACTATCTGTCGGTGCCGCCCAATGATTTCGGTCTGCGCGCTCACGGTGAACGCGGACCCGAATTTCGAGTGCCGGCTAGGATTCCTGGAGCACGCGAGTCCTAATTCTCCAGTCACAGCATGTTCGTGCCATAATATTGTTTGATGAAATCACATTAAAACGGTCGAGTGTCATATCTTTGAGATACTCTTAATATACGTATATTGTACACAGTCAGCTGGAGAACGTTATGGCGGAAATTATTTTTAATAAGTAGACGTTTTGTGCGCATAATAGTCCTTGCTCTGCAGGTACGTAATAACCGTAATAATATATTCTATCGCCACCGTTAATGGAGTAAAGAGGCCTGAATTTCCTCCAGACCTAAGAATATATGTGGAAAAATGGTATTTAAACTATAAACGCTTCTTTTTTTTTTTTAGTTGTCAAGCCTCCCAAGTCCCCAGAGTCGCCTCTGTAATACATAACAACTATTCGTATTATTGTATTATTTAATTTACTTTTGCTGTTAAGTGGAAAATATATTATCTACGGCTCGTTATGTGTTTTTCGTCTGATATTATTTTCAATGTTTACTCTAGTTTGTAAAAATTATTACACGCTTCAGCGTTTGCCATGTTTATGCTTTAATCTCGAGAATACATATTTTAATGATACTGTGTACGCGTTTAGTTTCTTACACAGTATATCATTACTAGTTACGTTCGAATAAAGTATTAGTATAGGAATGTGTGCCGTATATACGTACGAATATTATATACTATATTTATTTTAATTTATATTAGTTCAACACAAAGCACTGGAAGTTTAAATAGATTATATATTTTCACCGAATTTCGCGTCGTGACGAACGTAATAGCTGGTTTTATGTTTTAGACCAATATTATAATATGTACTAATTATGTAAATATTAGGTGTTGGTTTTATGATATGTGTAGTTATTTTTAGACATTTTTTTTTTTTTCTGGTAATCCGGATAAAAATAATGACGTCCAGTATTGATTATATAGACTGGAAATCGAACACAGATTGTAATATTATCGGTTAAAAAGGTCATTTTCAAAATTCCATCCTTATTTGACTAGGTAACTTTTTCATTTCTGTAGTAAATTTAACCTACTTTTTCAAACGCAATATAATTCATATCGTTGTTTTTTGAAAATGTAAATAACATTTAGCTATATAAATACATACCTAATATAAACGAGTTAAGTAATATGAGGATTATTCAGTGTTGAGTACCACCAGGTTTATGCAAGTAGGTAACTATATTCTCATCCGTATGCTTATATTCAATTATTATAAAAATTAATCTTTGAAATAAAGATTTTTGCTTTCGTCCTATAGTCTCTGTAAGATATATAGTTTTCTAAAAAAAAAAAAAATACGACAAATTAGGATGTAATATATTTCTAAAAAATGTCAACTGAAATAAAGTTTTCATATTTTTATTATTTGTAGGTACTATTTAGTTTTTTCAATTTTTTTTATTAAGAAAAATATATATATTTTTAAATTTATATGATTTATAGTTTTTACTTTTTAAATTGTATATGTTATACTTTAAAACTGATGTTTATAGATTACCTAGAAGTCAATAATAGTAATAATATAGAAAACATTAAAAATTTTAAAACTTAAATAGTTTCGACTAAATATATATACTTATAGCTGATTTATACATATAGTTTAAGCACCAGACCAGTGTGTACTTATTCTATAAAAGTACAAATTAATTTGGAATATTTGAATACAAGTTTCTAATGTCACTAATCACTAGATATTTAAATATACCTATTATGAAATAAAAACCAACATGCATATATTTATTTACACTGTGACATTATGTAGAAGTATACACAAAATATGTAGATGTAGTTATCTGTTATACAATAAAGTTACATAGTAGAGTAGGTAATATATATATATATTATATAGGTACACTTAGTAGGTAGGTAATGCAACCAGAATAAAAACATTGAAATGGGAACATATTATTGCCATATATTTTTAAAATAATTTTATTATAGTTTTTTAGATACTATAGCAGGTAAAGTATTGAATCATGGGATTCTATAGGCCTATAGGAACTCGTATACATATATATATATTATTTGTATTTCAATTTTATCAGTAAATATTCTTAAGGTTAAAAGAAAACTAATGAAAATAGTGGATAATTGTTATAAATCGGAAAACAATGTATGTACATATCTAACTATATTGCTCAGAATCTTTTGTCGAATGTGAATAATTTATCTTTGTTTTCATATATATTATGTTAGGTACCTATTTGTTTCTTTTTTTAAATTGTAAATTTATAGTAAAAGCTGCTTATTAACTTAATAACACAATACAATTAATATAATATTAAAAGAGTCACACGAATACTGCGTTTAACATTGACTATATTTATAATAACTGTAGTTAAATTTATAGCTAAAAAACATACCGAATAAACAATTATGTTACTCGTTTAGTTTATTTTTCCAGCAGTGATCCCAACACAATAATAAATATTATATTAAATTTTAAATAGGAAATGTGAAGGGGGTTATGGTAATTTCGTATTCCGTATAATTTTCGTTTTTCGAAAGGGACTTTTTTTTAAAGGTTGGGACAGTATGGAGACGTCTAGTCACATTAAACATATAGGTCAATTATTTTAATAAACATGATGTTAATATAAGTACACATTAATGTATATAATATAATATATATATATGTATATATATATAGGATATAGGTATCTATTCTTCTTCTCCTTTGCCATCTCTCCCAACTATTTGGGGTCAGCTACCCTAGTCCTACACTTCCACTTTACTCTTATCTCCCGCATCTTCATTATTTATCCCCACCTTTCTCACTCGGCATAGTGGCGTACTTACAGGGGGTGATCTGGTTAATATATTACCCTCAAGAGTCTTAAAAAATAATAAATAAATCAATATCAATTTTTTTTTAAACTTGAACCTTAACCATATTCGTAACCCATGTGTTATCAGTAGTAAATCGTGTATTATACTTTTTGTGATTGTAAATGTAAATAAGCGATCTTATATTATGTTCATTTTGTACACCTTATCTATAAATGGTTTGGTGATGCTAAACATCCATCAGAATATTTATGTAGATATAGAAGAAATGTTGGATAAAATGGCTCAAAAACCCCGTAGAATGAACATTATTTTGTAATATAACAAATTGTAAAATAATGAATTTGATAATAAAAAATTATAGGTACCAAAATGTGACGGTATATAAAAATGCATTTATATTATTAAGACCTATTAGTAAGAATTCGTAAATACGATTATGTCACAATATGACAAATTTAAAAATAAAGAAAAAACGAAATATTAAATAATAAATATTGAAAAAAACCATTTTTATGTAAATATAATTAATGTAATATGATGTAATTTAAAAATTTTAAAAATCAAAACATTTTTCACCACACCAGTAATTATTTTTTACCGACAGTCCTAAGTCTGTAATGTGGAAAATAAAATGTTATATAGTTAAGATTTGAGTTAGTTAAATAGGCTTATTTTAAATAAGTACAACATGCAATTTAGACAGACATATTTTAAACACCGCATACAATTCGGGAACACCCATTTTAAATGCTGCATGCATTCGGACGTTTTTTTATTTTTGGCATGCGATTCGGATGCTCCGTTTTTTTCTAATATCACCCCCAGATGGAAATCGTAAATACGCTACTGACTCAGCATAACATCCCCCTCTTATTTTTTGGTCTTCCTATCCCCCTATTTCTATCAACATATAATTCCTTTACTAATCTTACTGTTTCAGTCTTTTCCCTTCTTAATACATGCCCGAGATATCTTAATCTATTCTCTCTCATTTTGTCAACTATCGAAGCTACTCCTATATCACCTCTTATATATACTTCTTATTTTATCCTCTTTAGTTACTCCAGTTATCTACCTTAATATTCTCATCTCTGCTATACTCATTATCTGTTCTATCTTCCTATCTACTGGTCAATATTCTATTTTATATATCTTTGCAGGTCTCACCACTGCCTTGTAACATTTACCTTTTAACCTAATAGGGATTCTTTTGTCACACAAAACACCTGAAATTTCTCTCCATTTTATCCATCTACACTTAATTCTGTGTTTCATATCCTCTTCGAAACCTCGATATTTCTGTACAATGAATCCTATATACTTGAATCTCTCAACCTCTCTCTCTACAACCCTACTCAACTTTATTTCTACTCTTTTCCTATTTTTTCTGTGTTCTCTTTCAACAAAATCACACTCTATATATTTTGTTATACTCGTACTAATCATTAGTCCTTTACATTCCAGAGCTTACATCCACTCTTCAAGTCTATAATTCACTTCCTCAGGATTCTCTCCTATTAGTACTATATCATCTGCAAACAACATGCATTATAGTACCTTACCCTGTATAGTTGTTGTTATTTAATTAATTTTCAGGGAAAATAAGTAAGGACTTAAAGCCAATCCCTGGTGCACTCTTTGACATTCCTGACTCTAAAATCCTGAGTTTCTCCACACAGACTCCTTACTCTTGTACTCGCCTCCCTTTATACATATCTTCAATAATGTTCACATATACTTTTTTTATTTCTTTCTTTATTAATTCCCACTTTAAGATCTTTCTAGGAACCCTATCATAAGCCTTCTCTAGATCAATAAATTCCACAGAAAAAAAAATTTTCCTTTTCCTTTTTCTGTTTATCTTTATAATTGTCCGACATAAAAAATTGGCTCCATTGATGACCTTCCAGAAATAAAATCAAAGTGATTTCTAGTAAAAATTATCTCACTTCTTATCCTTTTATCTATTATCTTTTTTCAAATCTTCATATTATGGCTCATAAGTTTATCCTACTATAATTTCCATATTGCTGCTCCTTTACCCTTAACCACACAACTCTTCCTCCGCGCTTCTGGAATTTTTTCTTTAACTTGGTGCCTCAATAAAGAATTTTGTCAGCCATATTATAATTTCTTTCTATACTAGTACTCCATCCGGTTACACCGCTTTCTTATTTTTCACTTTTCTCACGGCGTTCTACACTTCCTCTTCCCTTATTAAAACCATCATACCCAAATTCCACTCTACTGGATCAGTTGTCTCTCTCGGAAATTCTTCATTTAATAATCCCTCGAAATTTTCCTTCCATCTCTTTATCACTTCCTCGTAACTTGTTACCGCTCTCCTATCGTCATTTTTTATACACTAAACATATATAGAGGTATATATTATATATATTGACTTTCGAGTTTCGTCAAAAATATTGATGGAAAAACGGATTTTTTTTCAGTAAAAGTGGTTGTTATTTGTCCATTATTTGCCCCCGTCTAGGGACTACTAGGGCCCACCATTATATACATAATATATAATATACAGTGTGACGTGTATAATTTATATAAAAATAATAGTTAGGTATACCTACGCGCGTTTTATTTCTGCGGGTAATCATTGTTTTTCCAGTAAAGTGGTGTTTTCAATAAACGACAGTGTTATTAACGAGTGTACTTAAACCGTTGAACGACACCGGTGTTCCGCACCGCATACACGTAGTAGGACATATTATTATTATTATAATATACAACAAACGCGTCGCGCCCCGTATAGTACGTATTGTTTGACGCGCACACATGACGCGTCGGCCCGTCTTTGTTTTATATTTATGATGGTTGCTCCGCTCGACAAGCAATTAATTGTCGAAATTAATCGACGGAGACCCGTCGACGATTTCGGTTTTTAATTGAGTTAATGGATATTTCGGACGGAGAAAAAAATCGTTAATACCTACTTTTTTTTTTTTTTCATTTTTCTACCGATGTTCACAGACTCGCAGGACATTATACTTAGAGAGGAGGGGGCTCAGGGAGACTGTCGTCATGACGGGCGATCGACCGGTCCACCAAAAAACACACATCATACTCCATGTTATAATAATATGTGTATTGCGGTTGAGTTGGAAAAAAAAAATTTAGATACCATACAATATCTAAGAAATAAATTCTCGGTATATATACTTACGGGTATGTTAAAACGCCGCGAGTCGTCCCTTTGATGTTTTCCTTTTCGAAAATCCTAAACCGACCGGCCACACCTATCGACACAATGTACCATATAACACATATCGTATCATTTTACAATACATTCGTTCGTTATATTATTCGTAGATTTACTCGAATTCGACTACATATAATAATATATGGTCGGTATTATAATACTTTCTGGAATATAATATAGTACATACGCATACGACAATACGATATAATATAATATATCTTTCGACGATATATTATTTCGCGAAAACCGTTCGCGGTAGCCGTGTAGATATCGACGTAGACTGTATGCATTACATATAGGCATACTAATCCTTTAAAAAAAGGATTTTTTAGAAAAGACGTTTAGGTATACAATCAGGGTTGTATTAAAAAAATGGGCTAACAACAATTGATGAACAAAAAAATAAAAAGATTATGAACTATTTTTAAAACCACCTCTAAAAAAAATTTTTAACACCTTGCATTATAGTGAAACGCCTCTCTTTGAATATAGTGTCCCGCCCGTCTCTCTTTGATGTGCCATCCCGGAAAAATTTCCCGATAGAGCATTGTCCTAAATACGGTCCTTATAATATATATAATCATTGGGCATCCATAATGAGTTAAAATCTAAGGACTGGCAAACATAGTTTTCTTGAAAATTTACTCAATGTCATTTGAACGATTTTAATTATATACAGTGTTTTTGACGAAATATGTAAAGCGAATAGTAGAGGAAAATGAAATAATAATATATAGCTAAAGTGATTTTTATTGGAAATTTAATTGAAATTGAAATTTATGTATAATATTGTAAATTGTTTTCATCAAAACAATAACCACGTTGATCAAATTTATACTTAAAGTCTATTCAATTATACGCTATTTCTTTTAAGTGGATAGTTTAAATATATTGTTGTGATACATCAGTGGCACCCATAGGAATTCTTAATAGGGTTGTCCAGAAAGTAAGCCATACGAGGTTTCGTGACTCTTACCTTCTATAATTTATTTATGTGCAGTATATTGTGTAATGTTTAACATCAACCTGGATGACTTGAAACTGTCTGGGTCCGTCAAACTAGGTGACTTATTTACCTATGAGTTTTATTTACATATAAGTTAATCTATTATTATTAGTCCAGAAGAATTTGTTTTATTTATATTGTTTATTAATTTGTTTAATACCTATGGACTAAAATATGCATAGGTGCTAAAAAGATATTTTTTTTTTTTGTTTTATTTTTAATCAACATTTATTATTATTTTAAATAAATATATTCTCACAAGTGGTTTATATATAATTATACTTTTATATAATACAGTATTTCAATTGAAATTGTATGTGTATTAAATAAGTGTTTCAAGTCATCCATATAGCTTTAAGTATCTTAAAACTAAAGGGTTTTTACTTTTATAAATGTCAATTTTAGACAAAAAAAAAAGAAAAAATTACTATGAGATGTTAAGTTATTCTTCAGCTTATGCAACAACGAATTTACTATATGCAGATGCCTGTGATTTTTTTTCAGCTCAGAATTTTAAATCATTTTAAGTTACTCATGTTGACGGTATTTACGTACCTATTTAAGATATGGTCATATTAAGTATGCTTTATATCTTTTTTTAAGAATAAAAACTTCATTTTAGATGTTAGATGTATGTAGAAATACTGCAGTAAAGATATATAATATGTCTATTTTTAACAGTTGATAAATATTAGAAAAAATGTCGAGGTCAAGGGGGGCTGTATCCTCCAATTCCCCTTACGTACCTATGATACATAAACTATATAGGGTTAGGTTCAACTATAATATATGTTATATATCAGTTGATCATATTTTACTATAGTTAGGTATAGTATATCCCTTAGAAAAATATTCTTATAAATGTATATATTTTTCTCAAATGTTTTGCTTGTTAACCTGGTATATAAGTATTAGTCCATATTTCAACCTACTTATATCTAAAATATTTATTATATAATACATATTGCTTATTCCTGAAAACTGAAAGCTAAAAATTAGACATTAATTTTGATTGAATATTTTTAATTAAACATCCATATTATTTACTCTCCCTGTGTTTGGTTTTGCTATTTTAACATCACTTTAATATTATCTTTGATATGTTATTTAATTTAGAAATGTTCTTACTTTAGTTAATTTCATAACTCGAGTTCATTTTTTAGAAGAGGATAAGTGCACCATCTTACCTCCCTAAATTGGCATTGGACTCTAATTATGTAAATACCTATTACATATACGAAAAACCAAACAATAATTTTATAAATTAGTTTTAATGACACGCGCGTGTTTTGAATAAAAGCCAGTTTTCAAGAAATAAAATTGACAAGTCGATGTTATGAAAATGTCGACTTTCTGGAACTTTACATTTATGTATACATGCATTATTGTCGTATTATTTTTTTTATGGAAATATATCGCGTACAATTCTCGCCATAATTGTATTAGTTATGTTATTAGTTTACGATTTACCTATATAATATGTTATATATAGAGAGAAACAATATAAATATAATTATAATAATATATTATGGCGTGTGGATAATTGTGTTTCTTTGAACACGAACGACGGACAAATGCGCGTTCTATATACCCACGACTTTTTGAATTTATATTATAATTAAATACCTGTCAGTCTAGTAAAACTTATCATTTCCATAATAAATGACGAGGGAAACGGTTTCGAGGGCAAATTGAAATTAAATTTTTTCTTCGACGTTTCTTAATCTGCGGAATTTTCTCCTTCGTGCGCATAAGACCAATAAGGCGAAAAGTGACATGCAATAGCTATATTCGCCTAGTGTATTCGTATCCGGCTGCAACTCGATTGAACACCAGATATGTGTACCTTTTTTATACGACCCGATTGAAACAAAGACGAAAGTAATCAATGTGAATCTCAAAATAATTTTCTGAAAAACAAAACCACTGAGCACAGAAATTTGCGTTCGATTACCAAATATATTATATGCATGCATTTTTAATATAAAATGTAATAATGTAAAGACTATTTGTAGATTCTTAGCGAAAATCAGTAGAGGATAGCATTTTTATTCCGTATTTTACTACATAATAAAATATTGAAACATTAGTTTTTAGATTTTGAACATAGCAATTCGTGCATTCGTACTTATTGGATTTAAAATGCATTTTTCTTATGTCTACGTTTTGTAGAGTAGAATGCCTCGTGTAGGGATTTTCGAGTAAAGAGATTTTTCACACAGAAAATTCATTCTAGTTGGTACTTCGAAAAGATAATTTTTTGATATAGGTAATTAGTAGTTAAACTACTATACATAACTATAAAAACTACTAACAATTACAATAAAATAGAAAATAATAATGCCAGAATTTTAAAATGTGCACCACGTATTTAGTTTAGCACTATATTGACAATTGGCACAATAAAATTGTCTAACATTTTTACCTATTTTAACTCTTATCGACAACTTATAAAAAAAATTCAATTTGTACCTTTTTACGTATTGGTACTTGCACATATTTATGTAGGAGTTTCAAATGAAGACCAACGTGTAACAAAAAACAATTTGTAGTTACTGCTTTAAACTGGTCATTTATTGAATTTTTCAGACGCTTTTTAATCAAAAGAAAAATTGTCTTTCAAATCTAAAATATGGGTACTACACTATTCTGTCCGAGGATCAAAGGAATAATCTCTGATGTTTTAAAATTATCTAATAAATATTTATACTGAATCTAAATAGAAGTAATTTTCAAAAAGAAGGGGCTTCATTGACAAGGGCCAAACAGGCAAATCCCATTTTTTCTGAGGGGCTATCTACCCCAACGAGGAGAGAAATGTATTGATTTCATAATGAATTATTCTTTTATATAATTTTCTTGAACTTTACACTAAAAATTAATTGTATGTAGTATTATTGATTTTATAATATATAATATATAGTATAGCTAGTAGTTTATTTGGAAATTGTATTGACGTAACAAAATTGTCCATTTAAATTATCATTTGAAATTCCGAATCATATTAATTTAGTTTCAATCTGAATTTTTTTTTTTGAAATTATTTGAAATTCAAAATAATAATATGACCAGGTAATAGAGTCGTCCAAGTTATTCACCCAAATCAGTAACTTGTTCAAACCTGCAATAATTTACCCAACCCAATACCACTGTAGTGCCTATATGATTTGTCTGACTTTCTTGTCATTTTAAATTCCATACTTAATGTATTTTCCAAAAAAATATGCAAATGTATATTCATTCATGATGATAATATTTTTGAGTTTTGTGTTCATAATTACCCTAAAAATGTATTATTTAAAATAATAACATAAAAGTACCCAAAAAACCATATACCATATGCATAGCTGATGCGTATATGTAGTAAGTAAAGGTACATATGAAAGTCACAAATTTTAATTACTTGCCTTTAATATTCATTTCCAATTTTTTTAAATAAGTTTTTTTTTAACAACTTAACGTACATAATATGTATTAATGGTAAAACATTTTGATCTGCAATTGAGATTCCTAAACAGATCAGCTCAATCGAAAAGTGTGGAATTTTTTTATCCCAACTAAGGGTCATATTATTTTCTTCTCTGCTATAAACGACATTTCTGTATTAAAATTTTTCGTCGGAAAACGCAACCCTGATATATATTTTATATGGGTAGGTATAACATATGGGGTGGTTTTGTTTCATCATGAAATATGCCGAAAACAGATAAAATACAATTTTTTTCGATATATTCGTGTAATTTGTGTATACAGTGAAAAGGTTCGGAAGTATTGTACTCGGGCGTCGTTCCATTATGAGAAAGTGCAAATTCCTGTAACTGGACGAAAAAAATCCTTGTGTAAATTTGTTTTTTTTTTTAGCGAATACACGTTTTCTCAATAATAAAAAAAAAGAAAAAACGCAAAAATATGTAACGCCGGTAGTAATAAATCTCGCCAATTAAGTGTACCTATTATATTATGCACGTTTAGAACGTTATTATATATATTGAACTCGCCGGGGTTTAGTTTACAGTTTTTCCCAAATAATTAAATAATTGCCTGACTTTATATGATCGTTAACGAGACGAATTATTATCATTATACGAGTATATTATATATAAATTATGGTGGCCTTATAGTATTAGATTATGTTCCCAAAATGTTACGCACACTGGTTTTATGAAATTTACAAACTTAACTAGTTACTACTTCGATCGTAAAGTAATATATAAGACGATCAAAGTATTATAAACACATGTACCGCAAAGTTTGTTCGGATACGAAACTCAAAGAAGAACACTCTCAATGTATGTGTGTATTACGCACCGTACTTAAGTATATATTTATGTTGAAATTGGCACTGTTTCGGAAAATTCACATCTCCTTATTATGGAGTAGGTACGTATGTACTATAAGGTGTACTACACATAAAACGTCAGCTAACCTGAAGTTGTGTAATTATTGTTATGTACATTAAACCTGAAAATGTCATTATTTTAATGAAGCCGAGTATAAGTAGGTACACAAAGTACGTATATAAATCATACGTTTTTAGTGATTTTTTTTTTTTTTTTTTGAGACGTATATTTTTAACTTATGGTTTTTTTATCTATCTATTTATCGGCGAATATACACGTACATATTTTCGCGTTTAAATTTATATTTTGATGTGTATACATAGACGCAACGGAATTTGCGCTAGGTCGTAAAATTTCCTTAAAAAATTTATATCGTTTAAATTTTTATTGTGGAATTCTGTCGTACATACCGTTAACGATATTTTCACATTTTACGCTTTATACTACTAATTCATAAGACATTATAGATGACTGTTTAGAAGTGTCTCATTAAATATTCGAAGTCTAAAGAGAGAGAGAGAGAGAGAGAGAGTTGCGGACAGACAAATAAAGTATCACACAATTAACTGAATTAAACATATATTTTTTTAATGGAATCCACTAACCCATACCCTTTAGATGTACGATTTAATTAATCAAAAACAATATAGTGTTCATTTTATTTTAATTGCGTTAATTATATATTAGTTGTCTGTGAACCGTCATATATTTTAATCCGTGAAATCTTCAAAAACACAACATTCATTTTTCAAATATTGCAAGTAAAACTACGTTTGCGCAGTGAGCACATTAGCCGATTATATAACAGTATACATGTTAATATTACATTATCATATAACAAGTTCAAACAATTTTAATTCAAATAATCTGCATACTATTTTGGAATATGATACACTCTGAAACTCAGAAAACCTTATACTATATATATATATCTATTTATTTTTCGAGAAATTCAACACGATGTATAACACGTCCTCTCAGAATATCGAATATCAATTTTTACACAAGTACTTTTTTAAACCTCTCAAGAAAAAATTGCTCAGTGTGATTATTTTATATTCTACGAAAATGTTTAATATTACTGGAACTGAACTAGATACACATATTAGAAAGCTCGAGTATGCAACTGCAAAATCGCAATATGGTCATTTATAACTTTTCGCAATTTTTCAAGGGGTTTTTTTTTTCGATATTTCGGTAAATTGTCGTAAAAATATTCAAGTGTGATGGATAGATAAAATAGTATTTTTTTGTTCTTGGCACACTTCATACAAGTATAGCCAAACGTTCAGAAATCAAATATAATATTATTTTTATATAGATATAGAACGTTTCAATGTCTATATAATTTATGTTTGTGATAATCATTATACTAAATGTATAAATATTATATTTTTTTCATCGAAAGTTAAAAAGTCCAAAAGTTAGTGGGTACTGAATAAAGTATTCCATTATACGGAGTATAATATAGACATATTTTGTTTTATTGTATTTACGCTCGTTATTAAGACTATATAAAGGTTACCTATATATTTTCCTATAGAATTAAAAAACAAAAAAAAAAAAAAAAAAAAAGTGAAACTCGACAAAAACAAATACCAACAATTAACAACGAAGAAAAGTGAATATAAAACTATACATATACATATTATACAGCAGTATTTTATTTCAATATGCGCTAAGAATTGTTTTACTGTTGAGTCAAAACTTTATTAACTTTTATTTATTCTTGCAGTCTAGCCACGTACTTTTTTTAAATATACATATAGGTATATGCTATTGATTTTTTTTTTCTTTTTTAAACGAATTATCGTTGAAAAATATAACGGAGTAGGTAGTATATTATACGTATAGAGTACCTAATACATATATGTGTTTTTTTTTTCGTTTTGCGAACAAATTAATAACCACGCGTGTAATCGACGCGTTTTTCGCCTACGACGTGAGCGGAAAACAAACGGAAAAAAAAAAAGAAAAAAAGACGTCTGCATGAATTGGCGTGTTATGATGGGCGTTGACAAATTAAATATCCGAGTATATTATACGGTAATTTGGTGGAAAAATAATATGTTCACCATATCCTCTCTCGCGTATCTGTGGTATATTGTACACGTATGAGATAATAATATACGAGCATATATTATTACAATGTACTATTATAATGATATTATCGTCATCCGTTTACATTTTATATTATAAAATAATAATAACAATATATTGTATTTTATTTATACAAGAGGAGAAGAGGATGTGCCGTTTAAAACACACAGATATAATGTACGTGCGCGATCATTCGATATAATAATATTTATATATATATATCATGCACAGGTACACAATTTTGGTAAATGGTAATACATATATTGCAAATCGTTTATGAAAATTTAACGAGACTTTGGATATTTACTCGAAGTATATACGCATAAAATATGTACCAATATAGTACCTATCGAACGCTATAATACCGTGTTATAAATACGAACCAACCATATATTATATTGCCCATTGAATGGGATAGTCACATTATATATTGCAAAACGTCCACGAAAGGTCAAAATTACGAGAGGGCTATAGGTACGTCCCTTGTTAGGATCCGATTTTCGAATATTTCTATTATATCAATGTAGGTATTTAGTAACGCTATATACGAATTTCTACGATATAATATACATTTCGTAATATTGTCACTTGTTAACTTTCAATTATATATTATATTATGGTTTTGAATTTTAAAATCGTTAAAAAAAGTTATCGATTTCATGATTTATCAATACATTATTAAATATTAAATAAATATAACTATATAGAGATTAGATAAGTATAGAATTTTGATGACCTAAAGGCTAAAAGAGAACCGAAAATGTCATAAAAATAAATTTATGAATAATTAACACCTATAAACCACGAAGCTGTAGTTTTATTAAAGGAATCCCAATCTTAATAACGTTTTAATTTCATTTAATCATTGTAAACTCAGTGAAGAACTCACGTGGTAAATTTGTTTCAATGGTGCAGTCAATATTAAAAGATATTTTTGAAATTGATGTATGAAATAATTAATTTATGAATATTTTTTGCTTATTTTACTAATTTACTTAAACATGTTTTCAAAATTATTACATTTTAAACTATTTAGTTAATATTGATGATAGTTAATAATATTAATAGTTGTACCTAAAAATATAATTTTATGTATAGTGTACACTCATATAATATGTGATAATATCATTAGGTATTATGGAAATATTATACTAAAATAATTTAAACATTAAAAAATATTTTTTTTTTTTAATACTTATAAAATATATATGTATATATTATGTATATATATATATAAAATACAATACTTATATTTAAAGTTATAAATACACAACAATTATGATAATTGGATATTTTTAAAGTCTCTGGATTCGATAAAAATATATAACTTTTTTTGCGGTTGAATATAGTATACAGAACTTACAGGAATCTTACATAACTTACATAAAATGTTTAAATACTTGTAATTTATGACAATTATTGATAATTAACTATTGATTCGTTTGAATATTTATTGATTTTAAAATATATTCATATACGTATTTGGACTACGAGGAGGGTAGTTATATATAATATGTATCATACGATTAGCATGCGTTTCCCTATTAGGTTTTGAAAACATGTTAACCTTATATTTATGAGGTCTAACCGGAACAAATACGAACTACAAAAATACGATGTGGGGTGCAAAAATACAACATAAATGATGTGTATATATAATTATATGTAGGTATAGAGATATACACACGCGTGTCCTGCCGCCGAGTAAACAATGTCCTGCATGTGCATTGGTAGGATGATTAATTATTTCTTGAATAGTGAAACGATGACTCGGTCTCACCCCTTTTCTACGTACTTTTTCATCATTTATTTTTATTTTTATTATTTATTATAAAGTTAAGTGGGGTAAATGTAAAAAAAAAAATTACAAATTTCATACATTTTCTAAAAATTTGACTTTTGGCTAATTTATATTTTGTTGTTTTATAGGCGATTTATATTACAGTTTAAAAAATTTCAATTTCTCAATATGAGCTGAAAATGTATCGATTACACGCGTGTTGGCCGTCGCGAAATACCTCTAAACCGTCATTATCGCTAAGACTACGAGTTCCGTTAAGAGGATGTTACACCCGCATTTGTTGTCTCTGTCTATCTAACAGATAATATAGCGAAATCACACTACGCAGAATTGAAATTTTGGCGTTTAGGTTAAATTAAGAGTATAAACACCTATTACAAAATTTAAAGCGAGGAATATTTTCGAGTAAACCTCATGGGCATTTTGTAAAATATCGTCTGACGAAAAAGTTAAAGCTATTTAAAAATATCAAAAACTAAAAATGCCGTAACTTTTTTTTCTGACAATATTTTATAAAAAGCCTATGAGGTTCACTCGAAATTATTGTTCTCGTTAAACTTGATAATAGGTGTTTAAGCTCTAAATCTAACCAAAATGCCAATTTCAATTTCAATTTCGCGTTGTATAATTTTGCTATATTGCCAATTAGATGGACCGAGACAGAAAATGCGGGT
Source organism: Pemphigus obesinymphae (assembly GCA_025469235.1). NCBI lineage: Eukaryota > Metazoa > Arthropoda > Insecta > Hemiptera > Aphididae > Pemphigus > Pemphigus obesinymphae. The sequence continues at coordinate 49,553 of JAIPRL010001336.1, read as the reverse complement.
ATAGCATCCTCTTAATGTCGTTTATAGGTACATATTTACCGCCCCGCTCGACCCGAACGTATTTAAACCGAAAATTGGCCAAAAATACGAAAACATAATATCCGAACGTATTATTTTGCTCTTTCTGTAAATGTGTTTTCCTATCGTCTGTGGAACGTAGTTGTGTGTATTTATTTCCTGTTGTCCGAGAATTGACTGACTAGGCAGACAGGATAGGCTATATGGGTTGGGTATACGGTATGTGTTATATAAAAATGCGTTTCAAACCCCGGTAGCCAGCCGAAGTCTTTTTACCATCGAACGCACCGAGTACAAAGTATAATAATATTATATATATATATATATTATATACATAGGCACTAGGTACGTGTATATGAGGTAAGTGTATATACACTGTGTGTAATATAAAAAAAAAAAAAACTCACAGGACTACGACGACACGAAAACTGGTTTGCATTCTCTCCGCGCCGGTCGTTTTTTAATTGGTGTCGCTTATATATATATATATATGTACTTCATAGATACAACAGGTATATATGGATAGATACCACGCGAGTATATTATATTATAGCTGCGCCACCGTTGAACCCACCGCCGCAACTAATCGTCGTCATTCTTTCCGTGTTCTTCTTTCATTTTTTTTTCCGTCCCTATCCCATCATTATTATTATTATTATTATTATTGTATTAGACATATTCGTATGATATTATGTTATGTTAATATGTGTGTACCTACCTATATATATATAGGTATATGTACACCGCCGCGACTAAAACGTGGCTGGAAAAAATGGACTTTGCGACGCGTGCGCGAAAAATACAAAAAAATACAAAAAAAAAAAACAAGCCGACGGGGGATTTTTCGGATTATCATAATATATCATTATTACTGACCGATAATCGCCTTATCTATTGGCCGGTTCGATTGCGAACGTCCGCGATACTATATTATGTATTATCGTAATATATTGCGCGTACGCAGTCGTGTATTACATATAGCTCGTACCTAACCTATAAGTTACGAAGACGACGACGCCGGCGTTCATTTCGCGAGCCTATAATACTCGACTTCCAGACGTACCCGTACGATATAATATTATTATGTGTACGCACGCGTAGGTATATACGGGATAATACGAACTCGCCAGTATTTAAAATATTTCAATATAATAATTCACCGGACGATTTTTCCGTCGTTATACGAAATATAATATATATATATTTTATAGGTTAGGTTATAGGTATACACCACCCGTGTAACATATAACTGTTCGTATATTGTGCATAGATACGTCATATTATATTGTAATACGCTTCTTTTGGCCCCGTCGTTGTAAGCACCTATACGACTACAAGCACACGCGCTAGTCGCAGTGTGCACGTGGGCACGGCCCCGGCGGCGATCGACAAGACTCTTAAACGGTGTAGAACTACGCGCCCGCCGTTTGCCAAACCACCGAGAACACCGGTTAAATATACACGGCTAATATAAACCGACCGGGTGATTCATTATTAATTGCAGTCCGGTGACCGTTTTCGTAAAACGTTGCCCGTGTAAAATATATTATTATTATTTATTATTATTATTATTATTATTATTATACGCGTGTAAATTTTGTGTATATCGTTTGTTTACATTTGTTGTCTATAAACATGTCCCCCTCTATCCCCTCCCCACCACACATTATCGTTCCTATTATCGTTCTCCTACGAGTATGATATTACGTAATACACATACTCTATAAAATGTATGGAACATTTTTGGTCGTTATAGTTGTTAAGCACGGCAACCGTTAATATATCCAAAAGTATATTTCCAAAGTACTCCATGTTAGCATTTCGGATTTTTCATTTATCACATACCGATGGTTCATTTTTTTTTTTTCCAAAATACACTTTTCAGTTCCAACGGATTGATCATGTGGCTATTCGGTCTTGGTTTTGGTCTTGCACAAATGCAAGACAAAGACCAACATTTTACTATTACTAGCTAGACCGACAGCTAGAATTTCGTTCACAATACCAAGACTTGCAATGCAAGACCAAGACCAAAACTAAGACTTAACTGCAACACTCAAGTCTTGCTTTTAAATAAAATCTTCTTCTTCTTATTCTTCTTCTTCTCCTCAATTATTTGGGATCAGTCACCATAGTCCTGCCCTTCCACTTAACTCTATCTCCCGAATTCTCTTCACTTACTCCCACTTTCTTCATATTACTCACCATCACATCCTCTTGCGTATTTTTCGGTCTTCTTCTCCCTCTATTTTCATCAGCATACATTTTATTTCCTAATCTTACTGCTTCTGCCTCTTCTCTCCTTAATACACGACCGAGGTATCTTAATTTATTGTCCCTCATTTTGTCAACTATCAAAGCTAGTATGTATTAATTTCTTATTTTGTCCTCTCTAGTCACTCCACTCGTCCACCTTAACCTTCTCACCTTAGCTACACCCATTATTTGTTCTATTTCTTATTCAACTGCCCAACGTTCTGTTTCACACACCATCATCACTCACTGTTTTATAAAATTTACTTTTTAATCTAATAGGTATTCGTCTGTCATCTGACGCTTCTCTCCACTTTAACCATCCACACCTTATCCTGTGTTTCTCCATACCTCTTCGAAGCGCCCATAATTCTGTACAACGGACCCTATATACTTTAACCTCTGAACCTCTTCTACTACATCTCCATTCAACATTTTTTTTTTGCATATTTCCTTTGTGTTCCCTTTCAACAAAATCATTCTCTATATATTTTGTTATACTCGTACTAATCCTTTGTCCTTTACATTCTAGAGCTTATATCTACTCTTCAAGTCTACCATTCACTTTTTCAGGATTCTCTCCTATCAGTACTATATCATCTACAAGCAATATGCATTATAGTACCTCACCCTGTATATTTTTGTTATTTAATCCATTTACAGGAAAAATAGGTAAGGACCCAAAGACGATCCCTGGTACACTCCCACTCTGACTCTAAAATCCTCTGTTTCTTCACACAGACTCCTCATTCTTATACTTGCTCCCTTTATACATATTATCCTTCAATAATGTTCACATACATCTTTGGTAATCCACTCTTCATTAATGCTAATGCCCACTTTAAGATCTCCCTAGGACCCCTATCATAAGCGTTCTTTAGATCAATAATTACCATAAAAAATTTAATTTTCCTTTCTTTGTACTTCTTAACAACCTGACTTACACAAAATATTGGCTCCATTGTAGACCTCCCAGACATAAACTTAAACTGATTTCTAGTTACAAGAATTCTGGAATTATTCCTTCAACTGGTATCATATTAAAAAACTTTTTCAGCCATTTTATACCTAAACTTCCTAATACTTTCTGTACTTCTACTAGTACTCAATCTGGCCCCATTGCTTTTTTATTTTTCATTTTTTTACAGGTTCCACACTTATTATTCACCATACACAAATTCCGCTCTACTCTATCAATTGCCTCTTTCGGAAATTCTTCATTAAATAATCCTTTAAAATATTCTTTCCATTTCGTTATCACTTCTTTAATTTTTGTCAACACCCTCCTATCCTAATATTTTATACATCAATAATTTCTAAACTCTGGGTGATTTTTCTCTTCTCTTAGCCTACCTGTTCACTTTTTTTTCAACTATTTCTATCCAATCATCCTTGACTTTGATTTCTTACCATTTCTTTAACTGCATTTTTTCTTTGATATTATCTATTGTACTTTTTCTGTCCACCCCCATGTTTGTTTATCCTCAGGAACAACTTCCTTAGCAATCCTCTTAATATCATCTGCAATATTTTTCAATATTTCGTATATATTCTCTTCCATGTATCATACCACTGTCTTGTAAATACTTTGTAATCCTCACCCGTTAATTTCCACCACCTTATATTCGGTTTCTTATCTATATTTTTCATTTGGTGCACCCTCTATTTCCTGCTTCAAATCTTCATAACCATCAACCTATATTGTGTTATCATGCTCTCGCCAGAATTACCTTAAAATCCTTACATTGTTTTAAAACCTTCTCTCTTCCACATAATATAATAAATTTATAATTTGTTCCCTCCACTCTTATAAATTATATAATGATTTTCTCTCATTTTAAAATAAATGTTTACAATTGCTAATTCATACACTGATTAGGTTCATATTTTAGAAATCTTTTGTGTTTTAAATTCAAAGTTCTTAATTCGTAAATATTTTATATCTAGTAAGGCTTTTAAGGAATTTTATTGTGGGTTAATTTTTGAAATTTATAAAATTTACAAGATATTGAATAAATATTGGATATTATAAATACCTGTATAAATATTCAAATGGGAAATTCATTCTGACCCGTCACAGTTTCAATTCAAGTCGATTTTATTTCATAATAATATATGAAAAAGTTTATTAAGGATATTCAGGTAGTTATTAATATCCGTTTTTTATTACGTTTAAAAAATTGATCCCAAGTAAACATAAACCCACGCATAAAAGTACTGACGTTGTGCAATAATATGGAAACTAAAAAGTAAAAAGGAAAACCACTTATACTAATTACCACTTTCGTATTCATAATTATTATAACATTATTTTTAGAACTTATATTATTATAGGTACATGCTATCATGCTCAATCGTTATGATATTTTTCACATGTACCTAATTATTTTTTAATATACAAATTACAGAAGTTAACAATAATTAGTTTTAGACTTTTAGTGATAATAATTAGTCAAGATCGTTTGTCACTAATTATTTGGAAATATTTAATTAAAAATTATTTTACCTTGTAAAATACCAAGATAAAATAAATGCTTTAGACTTTAGAGAAACGGCTTTAAAACGAATAGTATTTCGCGTTTACCTATTGTGGTGATAACAATTTTCCCCGGAACAAATGTCACGGAATTTTTTCATTATCTAATGTTTGTTTTCCAAAGTTCTAACGAGATTATTAATCTAAAGTCGCTTTCTGACCGAGTTTTTGTTTGTTTTATAATTCAATTATTTTTCGTTTGAGCATATTTTATACAGCGTCTTCTACTATTTCGCAATATTATCTCGGACATTTTTGTTAAATTATTAATTTTTATGTAGTTTCGTAATAACGATAAAAAAATACACTCATTTTAATCACAATCATATTCTATGTAATGTAATTTTCATATTTTTCTTATTATTATATCGTATATGCCCACGAAAATGTATATTTTATAAACTAACAAAACGGTAATATACATAATATAATACATACAAATATGTAATCATTTCGTTAAAATCCTGTTATTTATTAACTGATTTATTTTGGTTATACCTACAACAATATACGGATAATATCGTTTGATATTTTACGTTATTCGGTAGGTACCTACCTTTTTTAATGGTCGGTTTTTAAGTGCAGTATATTTTTTTCCTGCATCGAATTCCTTATATTGAATGTACCCATAACGTATTATAATAAATAATAATATGTAAATAATTAATTCTAAAATATTGCTAGTGAAAATATATTTCTGTAATTTAATCATATTCAAATGAGAATAAATATTGTCATTTTTTATATATATATATATTTAGTTTTTTTTTTTTTTTTATTACGATTTGCGGTTTAACGATGATATTTATAAAATATAATATGAAAAATACACGTTAATATTTTATAGTGATATTACACACACACGCCGGTGTACGTTCAAAACATGTATCAATCGTAACACTATTCGGCTCCTTATTTTTGTGTACGAGTGTGTTTATATATAATATACTCGACTATAATGATAAATATTAGCATAATTTTGTTTAATGAATTCGATGCAAAAACACCGACTAAACGATGGCTACGACAGATAATGAACGTTAACAATGGATGTTGGTGGGTATGTGATCATTATTAATATCTTGCAAGCGTACAAATGTACGAATGATTTGTATTTCGGTTGTTTGATACGAATATTCGCTGCGTGCGCTCCGTAGTCCGTCCCACGGACATTGTACGTACTAGGCTTACATAATATTACGTTTATGGTTGTTTTAGACGAATTTTCCACACGGATATTAATATCGTGAATACATGATTTGGCCATAATATGCACGATTATCACTTTTCACGTCGATTACGTGTATGTCCCTCATTTATATACTGTTCGCGTGGTAAATCTCAAGTGTTTCGTGTTCTCAAAGTGAACTGCAGCAGGTGTGTATAGGATGTGTGCGGAGGAGAAAACACTCAAGCGCACGTTAACAACGTAAAACCATTAACGAAATCCGAAAAAATTACGGAAGTCAAATATGGAAGTATAAAGTGTAAACATGGTGAAATTTCGATATATTGCGTTCACTTCATAGTTTTCTAGGTTTTTTTTTAATTGAGTAATTTCGATAAATATCCGTGTATAATAAATAGTGTCAAAGCGATATTGTCGATGTTATTGTTGCGTTAGCGAGCAGAAAATTTTCCATGATTTTATTTCTCTGATTTATTCGATCTCTATGGAATATAGCACTATAGTTAAATACATATTTTCGACTATAAAAACATGCCTGTCGATAAATTTAATGTTTTATTGAGATCAAAGTTGATATTAATTCATGTGTGTTTCGTATGTAACCTACTTTTAAAATCAATAAATACAATTTTCAAATAAAAGGGTTTCAAACAATAACAATGGTATAAATATATTAAATTTGATTTTTAGAACAGCGATACAAACGTACAAATTTAATCTAAACAATATATGTAATTATTGTTAATCTTGTTTGAAATCGTGTTTATTGTTATTTATTGTGTTGAATTATTATTTGTATATTTTGCAAATAACATGAAACATAGGAAATTATTTTTTATTTATATATTTATTTGTACTTACATTAATAGTAATATGCATTTTAATATTTATATTTAAAAAAAAAAAACTTTCGTGATTAAAACATATATTATCCTATACTGCCCATGTTTGGTTCGAGAAGTATTTCTTTAAAATAAAACTATTAAAATTTCTTTTGATGTTAGTTTTAAAATATTTGTTTCCTTTTAAAATAATACATCGTCGAATTATATTTTAAATAAATTATGGTATAAGTTTTCCGAGAAAATGAAAACGACACGTCATTTCTAAAGTTCAAGATTGACGAGGACTATTTTGTCATCATAACTATAATAAAAATAATTTACGTGGTAAGACATATTTGAGATAATTTTCTTCAAACTTGAATCAATAGTAATGCACCTTCATTGTTTGCTGTTTACCGATATTCTATACCATACTTTTAATGAAAAACCAAAAAAAAAGATGTCAATTCCTGGAAAAATATTTTTTAAAAATTGTATTTGATCTATATAAAATCAATTACAATAGATTTAAGGTAGGTATCTTATGCAGTACTAGCCGATGAGCTAAATTTAAAAAAAATTTGCAAGTATGTTAAATACCATATTACAAAAATGGTTTCCGAATATTTTATATTTTGTAATAGTATCCTTATTTATTATACTTATACCTATTAATTAAAAAAAAAAAAAGTTATAACATATTTTTACTCATAAAATATTGTTTTAAATTAAAAATTCCTTATTATAGTCACTACCTATATCATTTTACCATTTAGTTGTAGTAATATTTACATTATCGACTTTTATTATGTAAAACAATTCAACTATTTAGTAATAATAAATAGTGAAGTTAGTATTTTTTTTTTAATTTTCCCATTTTCCAACATTGTCCATATTTGGCGCAGGTGAACTATGTTAGGTATTGATTAAGTTGAATATTTTTACGACCTTAACAAAAAAATGTTATATAATATGTAGGATATAGGTATACAAAAAGCTCGAGCTGATTAATACCTATGTTATAATTTATCATAATATCTGAACTATTAAACTATTAACATTATTATACAATTATGCATATATGCACATCCTACATGAAAAACAGTGGGAGTCAATAATAATTATTGGTTCATTAGAATTAATTAATTTTAGTTTTGGTGTTTTATTAATTAAAATGCATATGAGCATAATACATTGTTTAGAATATACTATAATTATTGTATTATTTTATACCGTTTTTATAACACATAATTCAACTTTTTCTTTTATAAGTTTATAATAAATAGATACATATATTATATGTATTTTTAAAAACAATTTGAAGGATGAGAAGTATGAAGTTGGATACAAAAGTGCTATTTGATTTTTTACCGGTCTTTTAGAATTGTTTGGTTTTATCCTACACACACATACATACAGCATTTTTCTTTCTATCTTTGTCTCTCTAATATATTTATATAGATGTATTTTTTTAAATAATGATTTAAATAAAATATGAAAAAGATTTATAAAATTAGAGTATGCCCAAATTTGTAGACTATCGTTGAAGCAGTCATAGATACCATAACTAGATTAAATATTTGGCTAATGTTATATAAAAATTTCATGATCACATTATTGTTTAAATTATTAAATTGTATGTCAAAATTAAACACATTAAAAAAGTATTGCAAAAGCTATTTTATTGATCAACATTATGACTTTTTAAATGTACTTGATAGCACTGCAGTTGAATACTTTTTTAATATTTAAATTTTAGATTCTGAGCTAATCTTTTTAATGATACTTTTTTCATGTCTATAACATATTTACGGATAGAAGGACCGATCAAGACTTTTTGAGTAAAGAGATTTTTGATTGAAAATGTTAGTACAGTTAGTCTAGTTGGTACATTAAAGTGGTAATTTTTTAATGTTCCCAGTAGTTTTCTTAAGCCTAAAGGAAATCCACTTTTTATAACGGTAATATTTTTCTAAATGCAGGGAAAATAATAAATAAAATAGTCACGGTTACCTATTTTTATTTATTTATCATAATATTATATGAAAGTTTGCTCAGAGTCGTATTTCGAATGCAACAATGTTTTGCTTGGCTTTCAAATTTAAAATAATAATATGACACTACCCTACCCGAGGAGAAAGGGACGATGGATCAACTTCCACCATCTGTATATGTATGATGTTTTTAAATTAATTTATATTTCACTGTTTATTTTTTTAAATAAAATCACATTAATGTTACTATTTATTAATATGGAATAAAACTGATTTTATTATGAAGTTTTTGATTAAAATTATATTTGATCGTATTACATTCTTATCACTTGATCTTTGACTATACACATATCAATAAAATGACCTTTCAGAAAAAAAAATCTTCACTCATTCCCGTCCCAAAAATATGCCCCCGCAAGTTTAAATGTAATCCGAAAGATAAAATATAATATCGCATTGCCATCAAATCGTATTTTAAGATTTAACAGAAAACTGTTATCAAAATCTAAACCAGGGATGTGACAGTGGTAGACTTGACTAAATATCCTCGAGATCTTTTATGCGTGAATTATATTTTATACATTTCGGCGACATCGATGTTGAGAAGGAGTTTCCCATCACTCATCCGTTATAATATACGACACGGCCTTTCACTGAACGTTTAGACACACGATGGGCAAGAGGGGAGCGGGTGGTTGTTCAAATAAATGTAAAAAAAACATCACCTAAACCATCGAGTATTATTAATATTCTTGAGGTTTTTTTTCAAAGGTTTCTTTTATACGGACTTATACCCCAGAGCGGCCGTTGAAATTTTACGCGAAACGAATGTTATTTCTATCTCGATTATATACACTCGTATTTTGAAAGCATTTGCTCCTCCGCAAATCCTACGTCCACGTGTTTTAGTTAGAAAAAGAGCAAAAAGGATTCTTTTGCACGACTAACAAAGACGATAATATTATCTGAAACTGCAAAAGACTATATATATATATATATATATATATGTATATACAGTCCCGTCGTTGTCGTCGTCGTCGTTTGCTCTTGCGTTCTTATTTTTACTCGCACACTTTATTTATTGTTTATCTTTTTCTCTTGTACTCTTCTTCACCGCCCATCTCTTTGGGGGACCTTTTAAACTGATAACGAGCAGGGTATCTCAAGTTGTTTCTTTGGATGTTCGACAGCCTTTTCGCTACGATTTTCCGTGAACGCTCCACTAGGGACCAGAAACTGTGTATAGTATTTATGTGCGTGTATTATATATATATGTATGTAGTCTGTGTACAATATATAGAAAAATACGAAATTGGAGACAGTCGAGGAGATCGAGTGAAATAAGGAAACATATGTGTGTGATAGAGAGGGAAAGTATTGGAAAACAGAAAGAGAAATTTTCCCGGATGACCGGACCTGAAATGCCAATAGGGAATAGGTTAAAAATGCAATCTACAATAAATGTTTTTTTTTGGTCTAACGCAGATGTCTATATATTCCCCTACAGTTAACGTATTGATTCGAATTGGAAAAACTTCATTATATTGTACGTCGAACTTGAATTAGAAACTCTCTCGCATAAGTCATGTGAATTGAAAAATTACAGTTATTACGCTCGTCAAATGCAATTAAACCGAAAACCAAATATGTCACACTCATTCAGCGTTTTCCACACTCCCTCGAAAAATGTATCGGTTTTTTTCACCTCCTCCACAATTATTTTCAGGGTAAAATTAATAAACTTAATGAAAAATAATAAAAAAAATGCCACAGACACGGTTGACCGGTATTTACGTAGTAGGTATATATATAATTGAATCGATGCAACGTGCATTAAAAAAATATATCGTGATCGTGCAGAGAGCTGTCCAATTTACCACGTTTTGGGAACATTTTTTCAACACATCGATATTAATTAAAAAACGCCAAATCGGATTATAGTTAAATTTTCGTCGATTTCCATCGTGCTAAGGTATAGTTGTTTTTTTTTATTAAAGTATTTTTCCTAAAATAAACGTAGGTTCGTCGTGATTGTTAAGTCAAAATAACGAAGTAGAATATAATTTTTTCAATTAAAAATCATATTCCCGGGTTCGTTTACGTAGAGGAGTTTATTATAATCACTACTAATAATTAAATTATATTCGAAACGATGTTATTACATTATTTTTAACTGTATTATAAACAGGACGAATGTTCTTAAATTAAAATTAAATTATTTTTTGTTTAACTATACGCACAACACGTCTGAAATGTATACCATATATTATATAGGTATGATGATTATCTAGATTATCTTACGTTAAAAACTATCCGTGGAGTTTCATCGAGTTTAACGCGGAATATACAATTTATAACTTATTTTTATAAAACAAACAATGCATCAAATTATTTCCGTTCGTATAAGCGCGTATAATATGATTACAGCGAAAATAAGTAATATACAAGGTGCAGTATATTATGTATATATATATATATATATATATATATATATATTATGTATTATACAATATATCTAGGTATATAATTTATATTATATAGGTAGGTGGTGTAGATAATGGAGTGGTTTAGAATTTCAAGCCCCCACCATTGGGAAACAAATTAAAAATTATGTAGAAAGAAGAGAACCATAATTAAACATTAATTTATCTACATATTGGAGTCAGAAAGGTGAGGTTATATACCTATTTTATAATTTAGATTTTAAATCCATATTAAATTGTTGAAGGTAATTAAGGGAATTTTATTTAGAAAAATATTAGACTATATTTTATATAATTATATATACGAGTAATACTAAAATTTGAATTTTTTTTATCAAGGGATCAGAGACAATAAGTTTCTGCTTTGATCCATCTCCAAATGGGCACCCATTTTTTATACTTTATTCTTATTAATTTGCATATAAAATAGAAGTAATATTCAAATTTAGATAATGGTTAATTAATTGATCCTCGGTTCATAGATAAAATTTGATTTGATGTGTTTTTGCATGTTTGGTTCATCATTTATAACAATTATATAGTTTTTTTTATTATTTTGTAAAAATGTAATATATTGAATTTTACTAGATATTTCAATGAATTTTTTTGATGAGAACCTCTCCTCGTGTGTCCTGGTGTGAAATTAGTGGGAGGCAGGAGTATTTTTTTATCATCCTTAAAAATAATTCAATCTGTCAAATTTACTTTTGATCTTTTAAATTATTTTAAAATATATTTATTGCCTATATTGCACATTATATATGAGCATGACATTTTAGATTTCGAGTAAAGCGAAGAATTTTTTATTCGTTCTATAATGATGTATTTTTTTGTCTAAACTCTAAAGTATATAATTTTTCAGTAGAAGAGGAGTCGATCAGGAGTTTTGGAGTGAAGAGTTTTTTTTGTTAACAAATTCATTCTAGTTAATTTTTAACAGATGATATTTAAATTTTCTCATTAATTGTATAAGCGTAAAGGAAAACTACTTTTTATAACAGAAAATGTTTGTAAATGGTAAAGTAACAAATAAAGTTATCATTGTTACAGATTTTTAAAAAAAATAATATTATATAGAACTTCACTCAGAATCATTTTTCGTATGCAATATCATTTTTGGCTTCAAATTAAAAATAATAATAATACACTATCCTGTCTAAGGACTAATGGAATGATGGACCTACTTCTACTACTCATATATATATATATATATATATATATACTGTAGAATTATCAAATTATCTACGTTTTATAGCTTATATTATATACGTTTGATAGTTATTAACTAGGTAGTTAATTATTTAATATTCAATAAATTTTTTTTAAAAAAAATTCATTTGATTTTAAATCGACGATTTTTTAATTTGTCATTAGATATGCCCAGTTGGCTAAATAAGTTCACCGCACACCCCTAAAAAAATTACTTCGTTACGACCCTGTACATAAAATATCTATACTTATACTCGTATAAAGGTATATGATAGATTAACAAGTTTCAATTGTGTTATGTAATATTTAAAAGGCCGTGTGTGGGCCCAATCAGTATATACGTTGGACAGTGTCACCTGACAATATAATAATATAGTATAGCCTATATAGGTAGTAAAATCGAACGTTTCTGGGCAAAAAAAAAAACATTTAGCCGAACAAAAAGTGCAATATAATATATTATTATTATTTCAATGGGTTCGGGTGGTGGTCTGCGTGGTAGGTAGGCGCGTGTAATTTTGAATTTTCGACGTGATATTTTTCTCGTCGTCAACAATAAAAACAGAAAAAAAAGATAGTAAAAAATACGAAAGAAAAGAAAAGAAAAACAAATCATCACCGTTCGTGTATCGGTGAAAACGAATTTGTACACCGGCTAAAAAAACAAGGTGTATAATATATAATATATATATTTAGCTGCAGTATATACGCGAGGAACGTTTAATGATGATTTTATTGTCAAGGACCGTCAGCTGTACCTTGTCCGTCCATCAGCGCACATGGATTTACCGTATGTCTTTACATGTCTTTCTATTGTTCATCACAAATACCTATATATATATATATTTAAACACTGAACAGTGATAACTTTCGATACGAATTTAAAAAAAAATATATAGGTATAAAAAATAAAACGAACACGTATTTTTTGCCGTGAAAACCCTTCGAGTCGAACAATCGACGATGAGTTGGACATAATAAATTTTTTAACCCCATACTCGAACAACAGAAACATAAGTGTGTATTTCCTGGGATTTTTTTTTCATTTCGGTTAAAAAGTAACGTCCTGCTGTTCTTCGGACGGCGACCGAGAAAATAATTCGAAAACAAAACGCAAAACGCAAAAAAATAGTTTAAATTTAGTTACATACAATGCTTAACAGGTTGGTGGCCATAGAGATTCATAAAAATGTGCCACGCCAAAAAAAAAAAAAAATAAACATAATTTAGACACAATTTTTGGGCGTAACACATGTGTATGACAGCATGTGTCTGACATATACATTTTTTAATTTACACACACACATACGAAAAAAGATAGAATGTTATACTTAATGAATTACATTGTTATATATATATATTATACATAATACATTTAAAAAATATTTAAAATTATGGCTAAAAAATGTTCGAATATTAAATAATATATACGCTTCAGTGTTTTAAGGAAAAAATATGATTATAAATAAAAAAAATAATGATTTCCATACTATACCACAAACAAAAAAAGTGGTCAAAATGTTTAACTTATAACTGACCCACCTCAAGATTTTCACGTTTTTAGATTTCAAAAGGATTAAGGAGCTTTTTTTTAGTGTAACACCTCATATGTGGAATTACTTCAGAGTGGAATTCGTATACCTTACTTAATGTATATTATCGGGATCTGTAATAGTTAGTCATATTTTTGGGAAATATTACTGTTAATTATTTAATTTTAAAATTAAACTGGCAGAAACTGACTACCGCTTTCTAAACAATGGTCCTTCACTCATAAAGTTTTTCAGTTGAATAGATTGACAAGGTAGGTAGGTAATCCAAAAATGTATTGAACATATTATTAAAATAATAATAATAATAATAAAATATAGTATAGGTACCTACTCTGCATATGTGAAGTCGGTCGGACCATTTATAATTCTTGGGATTTTATATATTCCCAACAAGTATTATAACCGTTGTGCCAGGTGGAAATATCCGGAAGTCCGATTAAATATCGTTATACTTATGATAAGAGTTCACCCAAGTGTATAAATTTAATTAAAATTATGAAAAATACTACGAAAGTTCGTCAATTTTAAATTAATTACTATGAAATATTAAAACTATCGTATAATTGTGTGAATCAGCTAGTCAGTCGAACTTACCGTTCTCTGTTTTTCCTATAACTATAATTGTCGTCAAATGAAATTTTATGAATATCTGAAAAATCATCGTAGAAATCGAATACGAACTCGTTAGCAGCCTACAGGAGATACTTGGTACAAACAATTTTGAAACTAAAATATTATAAAAATTATTAAATATTGAAAGTTTATAATGATAAGAAAACGTATTCCGATTTTATTGAATATACTCGTCATCTTCACGGATGCCGAGACCGACAAAAGAAAATCGCAGAAAATCGGATCGACAGAATAGGATTTAAACTAGGACCTGTATCTAAAGTTCGTTTTCAATAATCAATCGTTCAATTTGATGCAATGGTTTATCATTGTTTTACGATGCAATACATCTACATTCTGTAATGACTGATTGGTCAAATAAAATAAAACAATACTCTTCAGTTATCGTCTTGTAATGGTAAATTACAGGACACACATATTTCCATCGATAAACTTCATTTATGGTTATTTCAAAAATGAAAAGCAAAATCTGTGGAAATTGACTATTTTTGAGTAATTGGGGCAATTGAAAATCAACATTTTATCAGTTTTTGTATTTGTATTTTTTACCTGAAATAACTCATGATTTTCTGTAAAATAGTACGTGCAAATTAAGATATTTCAAGGAAATATAGCTGATGGAACAGGCCACTATTCGGTATGCGCTACACTCAATCATGTCAAAAATCAAATCTAAAATAGCTCCCGATTTATTGTGTAATACTATGATTGGTATGTAACAGGACAAACAACAAATGTATTTTATAATTTGCAAGTAAAAAAAAAAAACTATATAAAGGTAATGATGCGACGTCCATATTATATGCGATTGTCCCGGGGGTGCGATAACCGAAAAGTACCTAATATTTTCAATAAAATAAGGAATATTGAAAAACAATTTGTGCAAAATAATATCTACGATCAAAAGAGAAGGAATAAAACGAAAGTAAAATTAAGTATAACTTACATTGAAATTTATACATATACAATTTTCGTCAATTTGTTGTGAAAAAGTTGGTTACATAAGACGATACAGTTAAAATTGAATTTTTCATTACCTACTATACAACCGGATAATTTTGACTTCACTATAATTAATTTTCAAAAAATACATTAGTATGGATAATGCTGGAATTAGAAACTTAAAAGTAGGGTGACGGCAAAATATATTTTAGCCTGATATCATAATATACACATGTAGCATTAATTATATCTATATAATATATAGTTTAGTAACTATTACTTTTAAAAATAAGGTTTCTGTAAATCATAGCTCAATTGTGCCAAAAATGAAATTCATTGAAATAATTAAATACCCGTTTACGAATAAAAAATATCTCTAATAAGTATAACCATCACTTGTTTTCTTCAAATATATCTGAAAATATTTTCCTACTTAGGAACTAATAATAGGTATTATATTAGTTCATTAGGCTTAAACTTTAAGTTATGAATTCAATAAGTTATAAATATTGTCATAATATTGTAATTTTTAATACGTTTCTCAGCATATTGAAAATATACTGCGAAACAATAATACTATTATTAAAGAATGAGTTCTATATCGGCACTGTGGTACCAAATTTTTTAAGAAAATTAAAAGAAACCACAATTAGTGATTTTATAGCACATGGGTTGAGTGTCCATGGTGAAGAGACGAACACACGCATAAGTCGATTAGAAAATTTCAGAAATTTATGAGCAATCATTTTGGTGGACATAAAACATTGAAATATATATATATTTTTATATGAAATAGAAGACAAAATTCTTTAGTTTGGTTTAAACTTCGATTTTGATTTAAAATAAAGGTGAAAAAAATCGATAAAATTTGTCCTGAAATTTATATTTTTATAGACTTTAAATTGAAATATTTAAAAACCGATTCCGCTGTGGACCGTTTGGAATATTGTATTGTCTTCTAGTTTATAATAATAATAATAAATGTAATTATATTTATAATTTATGAAGCTGGATCACTGGAATCGTGTTTTTAACCGAAATATGACGCCCGAACAAGAATTTGATTACCACTTACCAGTCACCAGACTATAGGTACTTATACGAGTTTAAAGTAGACAACAATCAATTAGTCATACATTATATGTATTATTACAAAATCGCACAAATTTCAAGTGAATCGTATAATAATAACACGTAAACAGAATTGTTTTGTAAATAATTGTAATCCACGGGAATTCAGTAGGCGATTATAATATTTACAAACATATTTCTCATTTTCTCTAAATAGTTTATATTTTAATTTTACATGTTTATATTTAGATACCTACACTGTTTTTTAATGAAATAAATATAATAACAATAGATAAATGTTCAAAAAATACGATAGCTTCGACATTATTTACGTAAAAAAACGATTAACCATATTTTATTCTCATGACTCGTTTCCAACACAATATGTATTAAAATATACAGTAATAAAATATAATTTTTTTTTTTTTTTAAATATAAAAACTGGTTAAGAGTTATAATTGATCCTGGAGGACTATAGACGTGTAAGATGTATAGTGTATAAACGTATAATGTACATATACACACATACCGGCGATATAGATATTTTTCGAGAAAATTATTTAATCTACGCGAATTATTATTTATTAATAATTTATGCTAATGTCCAGCGTAAAGTATTTTGACCGGTCTCAGAAATAATAATACCTATATACAATATCGTTCGAATGGATCGATATAGACGTTCGATATAATGATTATTTTTTGGCATTTTCGTCGTAATATTTTACAACCATTATTAGGTATTTATTTATCGGGTAATAAAATACGTGATGAATTATCGCCTATACGTATATGTATATACATAATACGTATAATGATACACTCGAAAATCACCGAATATCATTCGAATATGATTGACTTGGTCAATTTATGATATCGCCCATAGGCGTACACGTGGTGAAGTTCATGTCTATATAGTGACAACCTCAACCATGGTTCAAACCGGTCATTTGTTATACATCACTATATTATGATATATTCGTCTGTTATTATATTATAGTGTATCCGAAATAATATTAATCGAGATGTTAGCACAGTCTACTATAATAATAGATATAATATGGTATGCCTAATATTATATAGGTAATAGATTTACACTGAAAACTTCGATTTTTCGTTGGGTAAATTTTCCAAAATATTAAACTATGATCAGTCTCTGTACCCAACAGAAATTTCACCGACCACCACAGAAAAAAAAAATTATATTTTCCATCAAAAAAAACATACATTATTGTGTATTATTTACCGAAAATAAAATATTTTCGACTATTTTATAACGTCGAATTTGAAGTAAGCTAATATAATATAATATTTCGTTGTCAAAATATAACGTTTTATAAGTCTGGAGCATATTTTGATAAATTAACGTTTTGGCGTAAGAAAATAATTCATTTAACGCGATATCAAATTAAAAATAAATTGCGTTTCTCACTTTTTTCACAAACGTGTCAAAAACGAAACCTTTGTGATTTTAATGGTAAACTCGAATTTTCGAAAGAACTCCACTCGGTGTGATTTATGTTTTCATTAAAAATATTTGACGCTATATTTGTATACAATTGAAGATTCAACTTGTACATTATTGAGAAACGAGCTTTCAAAAATTCTTATTTGCGTTCTATATTGGCATTCGTAACGATATTAAATTAAAACCTGAACATTTAAAATGGAAAATTATTATTAACTTTATACAAACAGAATATGTACATGTTAATGAAATATGTTTATTAAAAGACTTTTTGTGAACTATTAATTCAAATTTGTAATTAATTTAAATACATGATTTACTATAATGAATAATAAACTGAGTTATTATTCTAGTTATTATTTTAGTCGAAAAATGTGTAAAATCCTAAGAAAATTGTTATACCTACCTATAATATATTATTAATAAAGTTGCAACAAATTTTATTGATTTCTAATACAAAAATAATATTTTATAAATAATTTATTTATAAGCTAAATAAATTATGAATGCCAAAAAATTATCTTATTAAAAAAATAAGGAAGTTGTTTATTATGTTTGAAAAACGTTTTAGTAATATTTTCCGGTCTGGAAAATAAGGGCCATAAAAAAAATGCATGTTTTTGAAATGTTTTCATAAACGGTGAAAAGGAAACATTCGTGTAGTACTTATTTCTATTAAAAAAATGTGTTTTATTTAATTTATCATAAACAAAATGTGTTTTTAGAAAAATTCCCGTGGCGTAAAGAATTTTGTTTAAGAGCGATTTTGTAGCATAGTGATTGACACAATATAGTAAGGGTCAACAAACCGTGATCCTCGAATAATTTTACTGTGTTCCATGGAATTTAGAAAAATGATATATGTGCACTTATTAGTTTATTTATTAAAACAGTTGATAATAAGTTGGCTTGCATAAAAAATATAAAAACACAAATAACTAGTAGTTATAGCCAATATAATTATGTATTATTATAGAATATAGGTATTTGATTTGTATAGTTAAGTAATAATTAACACATAATTAAACAACATTATGTTCGATTTTTCGATGATTAGATAATAAGATAATTTTTCAATGTAATAGATATACTAAGTATATTTTTAAATTTATTGTAATATGTTAATGATATATGTACCTATTTAACTATTTGATTATACGTTTCCAATTCCACTCAAATGAAACAACTGAAAAATACCTACAGCTAGTTTATATGATAATATATAGGTATTGTATATTATAATATAATACATTTTCATTTTTAGTAAACAATTTTGATGTTAAGAATTTTTGTTGATAAAAAAGGTTTTTAACTATGCATTTTATTTAGGCACATGGAATATCGAGTTGGTTCTCAATATTTAAATTTCTATACTAGTTGGGTGCCGAATATTTGTCGATAAGTACTACCCATACTATATAGGTACTTTTCTACACTAACATTTTATTTTTCCTTCCCATTTGTACAGATTTAGAAGTTAGGACTGTCTACCTTGGACCACAAAGATGATGAAAATGTTTTTTTTTTGTCAAAATAATAAAATTAAAATAATGGAAATTTTACAAAATAAAATATAATATAATGCAAATAAAAAATAATAAGTGTTAAAAATCATACATTAAAAATACATATAAATATGAAACGAAATAACTAGGACACAACTAGGGCATTCTACAAAATAAATCTGGGACTCAATTAGTGTAGTAGGTACTTAAAATAATCCAGGACCTCAACTAGTGTAGTACCTAAAATTAACCGGGA
This sequence comes from Pemphigus obesinymphae, assembly GCA_025469235.1. Classification (NCBI taxonomy): domain Eukaryota; kingdom Metazoa; phylum Arthropoda; class Insecta; order Hemiptera; family Aphididae; genus Pemphigus; species Pemphigus obesinymphae. The sequence goes on along the minus strand of JAIPRL010001336.1, from coordinate 29,619 downwards.
CCCAACCAATATATTACCTGTAATTACCACCCAGGGCATGGGACCTAACTCGGATGTTTCGGGTAAGACGATATGATTTGGTCAGCCTGACAGTCAGGTGAGATGTAATATCAGGTCGTGTGTAGATGTATTACCCGACTAAAATAATGTGAGTCTGTCGGGTGATGTCAGGTGGCCAGACCATCCGACCATCTGATCGCCACAAAGTCCATGTCACAGGTTTCGTCGACCAAATCATATAGTTTGCATGCAGTATAAGATATTTGAAAAATATATTCTTAGACATGTCCATAAAGTAAAATAATGATATATTTCTATTAGGTGGAGATAAATGTACAGTGGTTAAATCGTGCTACAGATTAACAGATTAATAGACGCAACAAAGACGGTTGGACTACATATTAACCCCGAAAAAACAAAATATATGAAAGTTAGTAAAGAACAAGATAACAAACCATCGATTGATACACTTATGATAGGTCAATACAAAATCTAAAATGTAAGACAGTTCAAGTACCTAAGCATAACAGTAACCTGGACAAATGATTATCATGTAGAAATTAAGGAAAAATTCAAATAAGAAATAAATATTTCTATACAATAGGTAAACTATTGAGCTGTAGAGTACTCTCAAAACATATTGAAATTCAGTTGTACATAACAATTATATGAACCATATTCCATATATTCCAAAAAAAAACAGAAAAAGACAGACTCTATGTATTTGAGAAGAAGGTATTACGACGAATATATCGTCCATGCTCTATGATCAGAGTACCCAAGAATGGAATAGAAGACAAAATCAAGAGCTAGAAGATCTGTTAAAATTGTGAATGAGATAAAAAGAAGCAAAGTAGAATGGGTAGACTACGTAGTGTGGAGAAAACAAGAGTCAATAGTTAATAAAGTACTGCGAGAGAGCCCAAGAGGCAAAAGACCACTATAGGTAGGCCAAGACTTCGTTGGGGAGGTTGCATTAAGACCATTACTATGTGTCTCGGGAGAGAAACCGGGGAATTTCGGACTGGAAGGAGATGGCAGAAAAATAGAGAAGAGTGGAAGAGGATTTGTTGTTTGGCAAGATGGTCTTAACGGCCATGAAATAAAAAAAATGTTTTAATTTTACTGTTGCGACGCGTTTTTCAAGAACAATTATTAGGCATTATTATTATTTTTTGCTGCCTGGGAACTAATTTTCATTAATTTTTTATTTTTATTATTTTTTTTTTTTCAATTCATACTCATCGGTTAAACACGGCGTTTAGACGACCGAATGCGAGCGGCTGCTACGCGTCTGGCGTTTCGACGACGGGAGGTTGCCGATCTCTCCGAGACGAATCCGCGTGACTCGGCGGTGGGGTGTGAAAGAGTCCAAAGGATACCGGCCGCGGCGGTGTGTGTGCTGCACACATGCCGGTTACTTGCTCTCTGTGCGTACATTATATGTTTATACTCAAATATATATATATATATATATATATATATATTGTAAGAAGGGGAAAAAAAGATGAAAAAAAAATTTTTTAAAAAAAATTAGAAACCCACGAGAGTTATTAATGACTCGAGTCGTGCGTTTACGCCATTAACGCTAATTTTCTGCGAGCGGTAATTCAAAGTAGTTCGGCGGCGTCCTTGCGCGGTAGCGGCCTCCGTGTAGAGCCTCTCGTCGGTATTTCCCCCTCCCTCTCCTTATTCCGTTTCACTTTTGCCCGCGCGCACAGTAAATATATGGTGCACGCCAAAATACCCGTATAAATGCACTTGTCATCCGGATAAGACGAAACGGTGTCGACGACGGTGGCGACAAATGTGGTGCAGCACACTGCACAGACTGCTGCATTACAGTAAGTATGAGTACGGCGATAATAAGACGTATATTATATAAAGTACCCGAACGAACAAATAATACTCACATTATATACGCACGTACATATTATTATTATTTTTATTATTATTATTATAACGAGTAGTACCGGGATAAGTATAAAATCGCTAAAACACTGAACGTCCATTAGTCGGGGAAAAGAATTTAAAAAAAAAACATCGATAGGATGCCGTCGCCGCCGCTATTTTCTTGTAATATACGTCCCGATCGAGCGTGTTCGTCGTATACGGACGTTTTGTGCCAACGGACCGTATATAGGGCGTACGCGCATCGGGCGAGCCGAACGCATTGTCGATCGGCAATAGTACCGTCTGTACACGTAATCGAATCGAAGGGCTTTGAGTAGTTTTTCGCCATTAATAAAATATAATAACGTACTCGCAGGCCACTAGCAATACGTTATATAGTATTAACTATACTACTATCTTACACGACGATCATACAGGTTTTCAATCCATATACCTAGGTACGTATTAATGTGATTTTCGACAATTATCACGACATTTATCCAGACCAAAGTAAACTAGTCAATTGAATGGAAGAAAAGAAAAATACCAATACTCTTCTTTCTAGCTTTTTCCCAGTCCAGTTAAGACCTTCACTGCCTCCACTATATATATATATATATGCACTTATGCAGTCGTTATATCTGTCTATATTCTAATCTAGCCTTACGCCACGTGCACGTTTATTAAGGAGACGTATTACCCGACTCGGTTGTCTCTTTGTCTGACACACGCGTGGCACAGTAAAATCGAGGTTTGCACTTCCAATCTCGTGAAAAATTGGTTGATTTTAGGACACGATGACCTTTTATCGTAATTAATAAAGATAACGTAATCTATGACCGGTAGAAATTATATTTTCAAGAAATTAAATTTTTAGCAGAATATTCGTAATTTAATCATCGTTTAAGTTATTCATACACTTGTAAATAATTTAAAATTAAATTTATCGAAAATAGAATTCCTATTATGTCATAGATTATATTCTCTTTATTAATTATAATAATAAATCATCATATTCTAAAATCAACCAATTGATCATAAAATTAGAAATACAAAACTCGATTTTACTATGTTGCGCGTGTGTCAGACAACCGAATCAGATACTACGTTTCCTAGAGGACGCAATAGTAAAATTAAGCTTTTTAAATTTCACGTCAGAGTCGGGTTTTCTATAATGTGGTGAATTTTATGGGGTAATAGTATAGGTATAAAATTGATATCGAAAGTTCATTAATTGCTGAAGAAGCACATGGCTGTGTAATTTAATTGATATTACGGCAATATCTGTACAAATTGTTTCAATAATAATAAGGTTCACCTAGTGACTTGAGAATAAAAGTACTTATTATCAAAAAAATAGAAAGAAGCCCGATTTTTGATATTTTAATTTTAATAGCAAATAATTATCTACGAATATTTTGTATTTTTTCCAATAAATTATCAAATATGATTATAAATTATTTGAAAAAATTAAAATTTGAACTTCTTACATCTCATTATTTAATTCTCGTTTACAATTTTGAAATTGGGTATTTTTACTCTAAAACCACTTGGTAAATCGTACAGTTTGAATAATTTTTATGTTTTTATTCTACTATTGCAACCTCTTAAAGCCCATTTTAATTGAATAGATTCATATTTGTTTGGACGACCCATTGGAGTATTAGCATTTAGCATTCTCATCAATATGTTTAACTATCAAACATGACCAATCCATCTAAATCCAGTCACTCGTTAAATTATATTCCCTATAATATATTAGCATGTTTTTAGTGCATTTCTTTCACCTTTCCGTTTATTATTTTACTGTATTCAGTACAAGTGTCTCCACTTTCTTTAACTGAATTGTACATTATTTAATATACATTCAAAATCATAAATTTTACTTAATTTCCTCGTGGTTACATAAAACTTGAACGCAAGAATTCGCATTTGCTCATCTAGATATTAGTTTATATTTGAACTAGTTCCTTGTTGCATAGTGCCTTTCATTAGCAATCGATAAATTGGAATTCAAGCTATCTTAGCCATGTATCAACCATATTAAGGTCAAATTGGAATGATAAAAATAAGACCGTGTAGCCGTGTAGGTAGTACCTATACTATTATCTGTCTATCCGTCGGTCTGAAAATATCCATATAAATATAGTTTATTTTATTTATTTTTGGTTCGGTTGTCTATGTTTTATGCGTGTTTGAAAAACAAACAGTCGTACTTGTGTTTATGCTGGTAAAAAGGTTAAAAAGTTTAGATTGCGATCCCCGCAGTCCATCCTAAACGGAGCAACGTCTATCCAAATATATGATTCTTTCCGAACGAAGCATTTATTCATCGAATATCATCAAGTATTCCTCACTTGTAAACAGGCGCGGACTGGCAAGTAGGGGCGGGGGATGCGATGATATCTTAGGGCAAATTATTATACATTTAGGGGCTAAAATTTCGTTCCCCAAAAAATAACATTAAAACATTAAATACGTGTTTTTATTAACATAAATTATAGTTATTTCTTTTATGTTCAAAAATAATCCTACTAGAGTCTTGAAATTTTCAACAAAGATGTAGGTATCTTTTTACTTTATTACTATATAATGTTTGTAATGTATCATAAAATAATAGATAGGTAGGTCCTAATCAAAATTTCATTTAAATACCGCTTATAAAGAAGACCGCTGGTCGTCGATCACTGTGATGTGCTACTATACGAGTATTATATTTATGATTCATAATTATGCAGACCTATAGGCTATATTTTGGTTTGAACTAATTTTAGTACCGTTTTTTGTATTCGTAGTAAATAATATAATCATATACTGATATTATGCTAAATAACACATAATACCTAGTACTAAATAAAATTAAAAATATACTTGATTCATTAATTTAAAATTAGTAAATAATATAAAAATACATAATGATTCATAACTTTGGTATAATTTAATATAGGTATATAATATATAGAAAAGAATATTATAATATTTTAGGTCACTATGAGATTATTTTAAATATAACAAAATTTAATTCCAACGATAAAAATATAATATCACTGGCTTAATTTACAAAATTTATCATAATCATAATTTTAAAGTAAAGTAAAAAATTACATACCTTAATTAATTTATAAAATTTTACTAAGTAAATTTGAACTCTCAGATATATTTTTTATTATGACATTATTATTTGGAATTAAATCGTGTTCAGTGCTTATTAACATTAATGCATTTAATAGATCTGCTGATAGTGTACTTTTTAACAAATGTATATAATAAATATAAATTAGAATAAGACGAAGTATGTAATGTAAGTATGTATCCCCCCTAAATCCGATTTTCCCTCTATCCCAATAATCCCCCTTCGGCCACTACCCATCAACCTCCTCTCGCTCAATCCACTTCTTCCGCAACCTGCGCCTCCAAAGTCTCCTCCTCCTCCTCCTCCCCCAACTTCCCCCTAACCCTAAAATAAACACGGCTGAGATCATCTCCCAACTCACCACTCTCATTGCCAACATTTCCACCGGCAAAACAAACCTTAAGGATGCGGTCATCGCTATCCTTACAATCCTCCCCCTCCTTCTCAACATCAATGGCTAACACCAGTATTCTCTTTTGGAACGCTCAAGGCGTCTCTCGGAAACGCCTTGAACTATTACAATTCGCCTAAGATCATAAAGTAGACATTCTTCTCCTAAACGAAACCCACCTTTCCAACGGTCGAGATTTTAAACTCCCAAACTTCCATTCATACTACACCAACAAACCACGCGTAATAGGTCAATACCTCCCTCAGCAGGCACAGCTATTCTCGTCAACAGACGACTAATCCACCACCACGTCATAATCCCAACAACTTCGGTCACCATTACTTCCATTCACATTCGACTAGGAAATTCAGAAATGAGACTCGTAGCCATCTACAAAAGTCCCAAAACGTCCCTACTAACCTCAGACCTCGATGCTCTTCTCTCCTCAGACATCGATACAATCATAGCGGGTGATCTAAACTCCAAAAACACTTCTTGGAACAGTTTCTCGATAAACCCCTCAGGTCGTATCCTTCAAAACTACCTTGACCAAAGACTAGATACTTCTGTTGTCGCTCCATCTTCTCCCACCCACTACCCGAATAACCCGAACCATCGCCCGGACATTCTCGACATCGCTTTACTCAAAACCGGGCCCCTAAATTTCCAAATAAACAACTTTCCTGCCGACCTCTCTTCTGACCAGTCCCCCATCTTACTAGATCTCTTCCACAACGCATCCCACATCACCATCCCCAAAACCTTCTCACATCATCGACTGGGAAAAATTCGAAGATATCCTAAATACCACCCATCTCTCTCCCCCAAAAACCTCTTCCATACAACTCATCGATTCTGAAATTTCAAAACTTACCGACACCATCTCCTCCGCAATTTCCGACTGCACCTCCGTCTTCACCCTCCCAAACCCCAAACAGGATCTTCCCCAAAATATCCTCCGCGAAATTTCTCGTAAAAGGCGCCTCCGTTCTAAATGACAAAGAACCCGAGACCTCACCCTAAAGACCCGTCTTAACGCCCAAACTCTTCTCGTCCGCAATCTTCTCTCCTCCCATCGGGAAAATGAATGGTTCAACCTCCTAGGTTCCCTCAATTTTGACCCCAACAGCCGTTCTACCTTCTTTCAGATCAATAAAGGCCTCCTCCGCAAAACCCCTCCTGTAAACCCTCTCAAATCCAACGACGACTCCCTTATCTACGATCCAATTGGCAAGGCCGAACTATTCGCCATGCAGGATCAATTCACCGCTCCTAATTATTCCCTTCCTTACGACTCCGTCATTCGAAAATCTCTCCACAATCACAACTCCTCCACCCATCCGAAAAACATCTTCTTCTCCCCCGGCAAAGTCCAAGACACCATTCGTGAACTCCAAAAGCGTAGCGCCCCCGACCCCGACCTTATCTCAAATTCCGCCCTTAAACGCCTCAACAAGCCCTTCATCCTTCATATCTGTCGCATCCTCAACGGTTGCGTCCGACTCGAGTACTTCCCGGTTTCCTGGAAACTCGCCACCGTCGTCATGATCCCTAAACCGGGCAAAGACCCCAAATCTCCCTCTAACCACCGCCCAATCTCCATTCTCAACACCCTCAGTAAGGTCTTCAAACGCCTCCTCCTCACCAGACTTCAAACTTATTCCACTCCCCTCATCCGCCCAGGACAGTTCGGCTTTAAGCACCACCACAGCACCACCCTCCAACTAGTAAACGACCTAGACGAAATAATTTCGGCCAAAAATCTAAGTAGGAAAACCGCAGCTGTCCTCCTCGACGTCCAAAAGGCCTTCGAGAAGGTCTGGCATCCCGGCCTCATCTTCAAGCTAATTTCCATAGGAATCCCCACCCAACTCGTTAACATCATCAAATCTTTTCTCCAGAACAGAAAATTTTCCATCAAAGTCGACAACAATTTCTCCTCTCACAGGAACATCTTTGCGGGGGTCCCCCAAGGCTCCTGCCTCTTCTCCATCTGTTCTCACTGTACGTTAACGACCTCCCTGTTCACCCCAAAGCTAAGGTCGCACTCTTCGCCGATGACACCCTTCTCTATGCCACCAGCAAATATCACTCCGCTGCAGCTTCGCACCTCCAAAAATAAATTAATCTCATCCAACCCGGGTTTAAACAGTGGAGAATTTCAATAAATCCCTCAAAAACATCAGCCATCATCTTCTCTAACAAAAGCATCCTTAACACTCCAAAACCCAAAATCCTCAACACCCCGGTTAGCTGGTCCTACTCGATAAGATACCTGGGAGTTATCATTGACAGGAATCTGAATTTCTCAGCCCACACCAAGTCCGCCGTAAATAAAACTAAACCACCTTCTCTTTCCCATGTTAAACAGAAAAAGCCTACTTTCCATCAAAACCAAACTTTTCATTTTCAAGCATGGGCTTCCAATATTTCAAACACTAACTGGTCCCGCATAGAAGCCGTCCAAAATAATACTCTCCGCCAAATCACCGACCTCCCATTCTACGTTAGGAACCACACCATCAGGAAATCCACCAACATTCCGTCCATTCTCGACTACACCAATGCCACCTCCACCAAACTCAAACAGTCGATTTCTTCGTCCCCCTTTCCACACATCGCGTCTATCTCAACCCGCCCCGGCCTCCTCAATGGCCACAAAAGAAACTGTCCTGAGACTGAAAAGTTACTGAAAAGTTGAGAACTTCTAAATAATCTTAAACCTAAAATTCACCCCCTCACCACCTCACAACTCCTGATACATCCAACCCTCTGGTAGAAGCAAATGCTTGAGACAGAGTACCCCCCCCCCCCACAAAGCAAGTCAAGTATGTAAATTAAATTTTCACTACATTTTAAAGACGCAAGGTGCACAAAGTTTACAGTCTTCATGTTTATAATTATTAATGACTTCATCTTCATTTTCATCAGAAAAGTCATCTTCAATATCTATAATAAATGTAAATTAACATATTATTTAGAAAGCAATGGTAAATCTTTCTTTGAAAATGTATTCCAAGTGGAGCTAGCATTACAATATATTAAACACTCAAGGGGGATATATTGTTTTAATAAAATAGAAACTCAAAGAGTAAAATTTAGATTTAAAAAATAATTATATTAATTCTTTATTGTAGTGTTTCATGAATTAAAATTATATATTTTGTACACTTTCATTAAAAACAATAAAATATATCCTAGAAGACAAAATCATCCATCGAAAAAAATCATTGCATGAAACGATAATTAATTATTATTTATTATATTAGTTCTTAATAAATCCTTCTACTAGATACTCATAAAATAGCAAAAAGAACCCATTATTTTTACACTAGGTCCCGGACACTGATAAAAATTAATATGATGTGGCCCGTGGTGATCAACGTATGCGCATTGATTATATATTTTTAATCAATGGTATGCGCGTTTACCTTACGATCACCTCCATGAAGCGACACACCGCCATACACCCCCGCCATCAAATAATTGTTTAATATATATATTATAATCACCAAAATTGATTTTTTAAAACATAATTTAATAGACAAATATAAATTAAACACATAATACAGCAAGAAAACTAATAATTATTAGACAGATAAAATAAACCATAATATCAATATTTTCAACTGATAATGCTAAATAGATAAGATGAACAAACGGCAAAATGGCCGTTATTTATAACATTTTATATTTGTCATTATAATATCTTTTTTGTAATGACATCATAATTCATAATATTATATTTTCACTGAAATAATATTATAATAATGTCTTAAAAATAATATTTGCGCATGCTACTGATAACACACATGGTATGAAAAATTACAAATCTTAATTATCTCTCAAATTTTGATTTTACATAAAGGTAGTCAAGGATTAATGGGGGGGCAGAGGGGACTATGGCCTCTGAGACTCAGGAGTATTGCAATTTTTAGGGGCATCGGATTTTATACTGGATATTTTTTTTATAGAATATTTTTGTAAATATTGGAGCAATAAGACCTCTTGGGAAATGTTAGCCCCTGGGCCTCAAATCATCTTAATCCGGGCTTAGATAAAGGTACAATAAGCTGTTGTCAACCGTAGCAAGTCGCAACACTATAAGTAGCGCGCGTAATGTACCTACTAACAGTGGCGAAGCGTATATAAACCAAATACAGGCCCGGGTAGGTCAAAAGCCCGACCAAACCGGGCTAGCCATAACTAACCATAAATATAAAATATTACGTACAGGCTACAGTGTATACTCCTGTATAGTATATACCCTACACCACGGTGCACATCTGTACCTACCCAAGTCCTAATATTTATACCTATCCTTGGTTTTCAATATAAATAATTTTAAGCAAAACAAGGAATGTATATTATTTTTAATGACTTTATTATTACCTACGGCAAATATACACCAAGTGGGGCAAATAATTTGAAGGGCAAGGGATGCTGTAGCATCTTGGCACCTCAGCCAGTCCGCGCCTGCGGCTGTCATGTAGCTGAAAATTATATACGCGCGCGTCTGATAACGGTTTTAAAATGCGGGTGATAAAAAACACGTGAAACTTGTGGGGGTGGGGCAGGATTATTAAACGTGAAAATTCGCACATTACGAACGACGCGCGTATACCTACCTATATATACGATATTATGCACTCGGCGTGCGCATTGCATATATGCATAACAATGCGTTGTGTTATTATTACACGTGTGCCCCGTAATATAATATAACATTATATGGTATAACGCGCGCGCGTTTTACCAAATCGTTCTCGGAAACCTAACACGATTCTCGTTATGCGCGCGCAGCGCCTTTGTGGGGTGGTTGTGGGGTGTGGTGGGGGTGTGTGTGAGGAGGACAACGAGAGAGCCGCGCACGCATTATATTTCGACGGGTGGCAGATGTTCGTCGACTTTGTGACTTCCCGGGTCCGTGGCTAATAGACGCCAAATAGGCCCGAGAAATCCCGTGTGTCCATTTCGCGGTGTGTATTTGTCAAGTCAATAAAACCCCATATATATATATATATATATATATATTGGCACTTGGCCCGCGGGTGGGCGGTCGCGCGACAGCTGTTTCCCCGCACGTACGTCTTGACTCGAGAAAATGACGATAATGGGGCGGGTGAGACGGGTGACGGCGACAATTGGCGGGCCCGAGAGAGTAGAAAAAAACCCTTGTACGTTTTTGTATTTTTTCTGCAACGTTCGTTATTATCATTATATTATTATCATCATTATATTATTATTATCATTATATTATTATTATTATTATTATTATTATTATTATTATTATAATAACTCGGCGCAGCATCGCTCAAGATATATGAGTACGTACCTATACAACACGCGACCCGGGCTCGTCCGTCGTCGTCGTCGTCGTCGTCGTTCTGTACTTGTACATCGCCGCAAACCTGAAAGACCTGGCAGAAGAAACGTTCAAGTCACATTATATAATTACGTACTTATATATATGTATGTCACGGGTAGAGTACGAAAATGGGTTAGTGTACACATTATCCAGTGTGCTGCGGATAAAGTATGAAGTAGAAAAAAAAACCAAATAATTTTAATCTGACAAAAAAAATTATTTATTAAGTATAAATTAGGTATTATTTAGATAATGTCTTGCGCATAGACAAATGAAAAAACTAAATCATATTAATTGGAAAAAAAAATGATTTATTATGCGCGTTAAGATATTATTAAGTTATTATTTTATATATGAAAAAATTTGAAAAATCGAATAGGTACCTACAGTTATTTATTGGAACAGTTCAAATTCGGGTGGCGTTTGGAATTGCAAAGTATTCCCCCACATTTACATTTACATTTATTTGATAAACATTTACTTTTACACGTTCATTTTTTAAAACCTTGACCACTGAAAAGATATTGTGCGTTATGTGCATATTGCAGTGTATTTTATTACAAAAATAATACCTACCATTGATATTTAATCGTATTTTATTTTATCCACTCAAAGGTAAGTAATGTACAAATTACCCGGTTAATGTACAAAATAAACGTTTTACAAATAATATTTTTACTCTATCCAATAGACATGGGTAGTGTTTACATTACCCAATGTTCGTACTCTACCCGTAACATATATATATGATAATATAGGCGCGAGTCCTGTAAATGGAACGCTATATATAAAAACAACCGAAATATATACCTACCGGAGGGCCAAATGTTATTTCGTGTTACATATTTATATGTACAATATTGTTATATGAATAACGCCATTCATTCCAAGTCATCATATTATCGTTTAACGCGTTTGCGGTAAACGAGGATTTAGAGAAATTATGACCAGTGGTTGAATTGGAAAAAAAAATAAGGACGGACTCTGGACGTTCCGGGACTTACCTATTAGATTATTAAAATACATTTTTTTAAGAAAAATTTCCTCTATCAAAAAACTTCAACATTTATTCCTTTTAAATTAATTATCCAGTAAGCTGTACCTATATGTACAACGAAATGTAGTTTTTATATTATTTTTTTATAAATTACTAATAACTGGTCAAAAAGTTTTGAAAATTGTATCCTGTTAATCACACGTCAATACGTCAATTTTATTTGTCAGTGCTATTGTAAATAATGTGCATACATTTCAAGTCTCTGTCGTTAATAATTTCTGACGTATAACAATTTTTGGTCATCTTTGGTATAGATTTCTATTGTTCACGTAAGAAAATTACTTACTGGGAACATATTATCGAAAATTGTCTTCTTTAAAGTAGGTATCAACTACAATAAATTTTCTATCAGAAAGAATACACTCCCATTAAACTTCTTATGCCTAAACTAAAATCTGAATAAAAATGACTATACGACAACGAAAAATCCAAAACATAGTGATCAGTAGTAGATGTAGAACGGAAATTCGTTATTCCACTAATAAAATTAAATGAAAACAACTACCTAATAACAGACATTTATCGGTGGTTCATTGATTTCGCCAATATTTCACCATCTTTTTAGGCTTAAGCCATTCATGGATAATGAAGATTATTTATTACTTATGATTCCAATATTATTTAATAAAATTAACTATTAAAAATTGTGATTTTTTTTATTTAAAACCTATTATGCAATAAGGACAAAAACCATTCGTTTTCGTAATTTCACTATTTTTACTAAGAAAAATTACATTTCTAAAAAATGTTAAATTCAAGCTAAAACGAACACTGCGTCCCCTGCGTTCCTGGATGAATAAATAAAGTTGTACGCTGTTAAACATGAAAAAAATGAAGAGTAGCTCCGTCCCCTTGCGTCCCTTCCCAAATCCACCACTGATTATGACACTATACAAATATTATAATATGGTAACGATAGTCGAGTTTTTATACGAATTTATTTGAATAGGTACATTTCGGATAGAATTATTGTTGGTTACAACCACTGTCCCGAAGAAATTTTTTTTTTTTTTGTAGCGGGGAGGTGTAAAAATAATTATATAATATAGGGGCTTCTCTTCAAAACATAAAATAAGCAAAAAAAAAAGGCATCTACTTTTTTTACTATTTACCGACTGGTTTTCGAGGTAGGGGAGTGAGACAATCCCCCCCCCATCTAGGGACGGCCCTGACCACAGCTGTAGATAGAATTATAGAGACCAGGCTGGGTCACTCGCTCGCTACGTTCACTCGGACAGTTTAAAATTGGAAATATCCTCCGTTAGTTGTGAAATACCGTGTTATATAGGTATAGGTAACAAAACAAAGTAAATATACATTTCGGATGGACGTTTTTATATAGTCGCAACTTGGCTAGACTACGAAATAGCAGCGTAAAATACGTAAAAAAGTTTAGTTGAATGTGCCACGACTTCACCATTATATGTTTGATTAAAACTACACGGGTAAGTACAAAAAAAAAAAAAAAAAAAAAAAGGGTGTCCTGTAAACTCCCTCCCCCACCCCCCGAGTTCGATTTTTTTTTTTTTTTTACTCGTAAAACACAAATTATATGTGTAGATAATATGTTTAAATGTTTAAAATTTAACAAAAAAAAAAAAATAAATAAAAAAATCAAAAATAGGTCATTCTTTCAAATGAATAGAGTCCCCGGCAGAAATCCTGCGTATATGATTGCAGGTATACGAATTCATCTGTTGTCCGTAAAGGAAAAAAATTTTCTGAGGAACGTGCGTGCATACAATAAAGTATAATAATATAGGAACAGGAACTTATAGGTATTGAATAGCACCTTTGAGCGAGGGCCGAGGGATCACTTCAATAGAGGTGGCCGTAAGAAAACGTGTCATTTTCCGTCTTTTCGCCTTTTTTTTTACGTGGACTGTACCGCCTTATCCCTCTAGCAACCACCGTGGTGTGCGCTAATGCGTTACGTTTAGGCGACATCACGCACGTTTGACGTTTGCACTATTATTCGTCTTGATTGTATACCCGCAAAAGTATACCTCGCGATACTTATAAGTATACATATTATTGTACATAATATTATACACCTGTATGTATAGGAATAAGTAAAAATGGTAAGAATTTTTATCTTCCTTTGGAATAATAAAATATAATATTATACATTTTGGCGATTACCTATATAGTATCGTTTTCACTTGGTGGTTACCACCGAAATACCGACAGTCGCACAGAGTCTTTCAGAAATTATTTATTTGAGCAATTATTATTATTATTCATCTACAGCGTTGCAGCAGTATAATAGCCACCGCGGCTGTTTTTAAATTCCATTGATACGGCCTACATGACTATATATCTACGCATGCTGTGTACCTACTGACCACGGCTATAAAATATTATGGTTGGGCAACGAGATGTGATTTTGTGACCCCCCAGAGTTTCTTATCTCAAATGTATAAAATACTCTCTGATCAATAGTGCGATCTGTTATACGATATAATTAGTACCTAGTTGAAACGACATCAATATTATTGTTGACTATCGTATGTGTATAATTTTTGATTTTTCGACAATTGTCAAAATGAAGAAAGTCGAAAAACAATTCCAATTTCATGCTTAGAGTTTCGACGTAAAATAAAATCAGTCAAACTGGGAGGAGTGAAGTGGATGAAAAAAATAAAAATACGTTCGGATATGAATAATTTTTTTAGTACTGGTGTAAATACAGCTTACTCGATTATAAGGTAATACCTACTGTTTAATAATTATTCCTTTCAAAGAACAAACCATAAATAAATATAATAATATTTAGACATGCAACAAATAAATATACAGTATCACACTTATTAGTTATTACGTGGATACCAGTTTAGATACCTAGTTGTTTTTTATTTTTAATAACTTTTTTGTTTCTTGATTTTTTGTGTAACTGAATGTGTGCCCCATCCTCATAGTTATATACATAGGTAATAAAAACATTTCGGTTTTATGCAGATCACATGCTTCTTCCCACAATATTTTGTGTTCACTAACACAATAATAACTTGGTATTTTTATGACTTAATTATTTATTTAAGTGCCTAATTAAAACTTAATTAAATAGTTTAAAGTTCGTCCAGTTTAGATTAGAAAAACTTTATAATTGATTATTTCGTAACAAATTTGAGGCAAAATATAACTGTTAAACACTCGGCATGGAAGTTATTAATCCATAATATTTGGTAATATTTATGTTTATACATAATAATAATAATTATTATTATTTTTAAATAGGTATGTTTGCATTTTGGTAAATAATCGATTGTCAATATTTCGCTACTAGGGAGCACTAGTAACCATAGTGAGTGAAATGTTCAATTTGATAAGAGCCTTTTGGGACTCGATTTTCTGCAGCACATATAGGTCGTTGCGCAACCATCTATGGCCGTAATACTAACCGACAGCGTATTACGTACTAACTTTGGGTTTCCAAAAGTATTTAAAAACATATTATGAAAGTATTGTTATTTTGTAACCCTATAGAATCGTCTAGAAAAATACAAATTATTTTCAATAAATATTATGAATAATAGTATAGGTGCAATTAACAAATCAACGAATCAAATGTAACCGATTCGAATGAAATAAATTACCTACCACTGTTTTAAAAATAAACATGCAGCAATACCGTAACGTTACGTACTTATATTAATTATTTATTTATTTTGTGGATCTCGTTTAGTTTATTTCGTCATTATTTAATGACGTATCGAACAGGGTTGTTTGTGTAGGTATGCGCGCCACGCGGTCAGGTATTATTCAGTCGTATACCTACTCTGAGTAATTTTTACAACCCTCGGCGTTTTGCTCAACTCACGCCACTGAAATTATGTCTGTTATACGTACCTACCTACAGTGGTCGAATTGGAAAAAAAAATAAGGGCGGACTCTGAGTTTAGTTAAAAAAATCAGCGTTCCAGGACATATCAGAGAAAAAGAAAGCCATGGAGGACTTCGTCCCCCCATACTCCCTATCTAAAGTTTCTTAATCAGGGGACATTTAAAAAAAAACATTTTAAATTATTATATAATATGAATAGAATAGAAAAATCCAAAATGTTATTTACATCATTGTTAGGTTACATATTTTCAAGATAGCATAGTTTAAGCATTCTTTTTTCAAAATAATTTAACACTTTTCCTTTTAAATGAATAATAATCGAGGAAGTTAATCGAGTATAGATATGTAGACCGAAATTATGTTTATCGGTGTCGCATTGACTTCGCCCTCTTTTTAGGCTTTAGCCATTCACGGATAATGAAGATTATTTATTACCTATATGATACCAATATGATTTGATAAGATCAACTGTTCAACATTTTATATCAATATGCTTTTTTATCTAAAACTTATTATGTGATAAGGACAAAAAACATTCATTTTCGTAATTTCACGATTTTTCTAAAACAAAACTTATCTTCTTCTTCTTCTTCTTCTCCTTCGCCTTCTCTCCCAACTATTTGGGGTCGGCCACCCTGGTCCTACACTTCCACTTAACTCTATCTCCCGCATCTTCTTCACTTACTCCCACCTTCCTCATATCACTCGCCATTACATCCCCCCATCTCTTTTTCGGTCTTCCCCTCCCCCTTTTACCAACAACATGCATTTCCCTTACTAATCTTACTGCCTCAGTCTCTTCACTCCTTAATACATGCCCGAGCCATCTTAATCTATTCTCTCTAATTTTGTCTACTATCGAAGCTACCCCTATACTACCTCTGATATACTCATTCCTTATTTTATCCTCTCTAGTAACTCCACTCGTCCACCTTAACATTCTCATCTCGGCTACACTCATTCTCTGTTCTATCTTTCTACCTACTGCCCAACATTCCGTTCCATACATCATTGCAGGTCTCACCACTGCCTTATAAAATTTACCTAATAGGGATTCTTTTATCACACAGAAAAACAGAAGTTTCTAAAACAAAACTTATAATTTTTAAAAATTAAAACAAACACCGCGTTCCTTGCGTTCCTCGATAAATAAATTAAGGGGTGCGCTGTTAAACATGATAAAAATGAAGAGTAGCTCCGTCCCCCTGCGTTCCTCCCCAAATCCACCACTGCCTACCTATCCACCTACCTACCTATATATATATATATATATATATGTATGTACGTAGTACTTATACCACGCAAAAGTGCGGTCTTGCCACTTTACGCGGTTTTCGGCCATAAATCGTTATTATTTTAAGAAACACTACATTATACGTACAGATGCGTGGGCGGGTGTACAACGTAATATTATAATACTGTGTATACATATCGTATATAGGTACCTCTATATACATATCGTATATATATATATGTATATATAAGCACCTATCTCGGATACATAATATAAGGTATATTATATTATTATATTATAGGCATGCGAATGTGGCGGTGGAGATAATAGCGTACCTACCTATATATATATACAAAACGCGTCATTTCGAGTCATTTGTCCCGGTTAAATAACGTGATAAAATCGCGGCGACTTATACCATCGTATTATATTATTAGGTACGCGTACGCAGTGCAGTGGTGTGCGTCTTTCAGTGCATATATTGCAGCTGGCCGCCACCCCCCCCTCCCCAATTTCGGTCATCGTTTTCTGACAGTATTTTCCGCCTCGTCGCACTCCAGACAAACAGTTTATGAAATATCATTTCGTTTTTAATAAAACCCATATAATAATAATAATAATAATAATAATAATATAATAATACAGTGTGTGTGTGTGTGTGTGTATAAAGAGGAACAAACGAGCCCCCTATAAACCATATTATACACGTTCCTCATAATATATTACAATATATACGCGCTCTTTATACACAAGAGCGTGATATAATATAATAATAATTGCTGGACTCGCCGAAGGGAACACCTGAGCGAGTACCATATTATTGTATATTATGTACCTACCATATTGTACAAATACGCATTAGGTACCTGACTGTCCACATATATACCCAATAATGACCTGCGTCAAAATACTATATCGCCGAGCCGAGAGTATACCGCATTTATAGCGGTTTCCTTATCCGAACGTATTCGGTGACTTTACGACTGCCGAATCAATATAATATAATATTATACCAAGGATGGGCAACTCAAAGTATCACCGGGAGGGCCAAATTTTGAAACTTAAAATGATTGCGGGCCAGATATAAAGTTGTATTTTTCATGACTATATGAAACAAATTCGTTAATGTATATTTTATGCAGGGACGTCCCGAGAGGAGGCGTCTGAGGGGGTATCTCACCTCCACCTCGAAAAGCGGTCGGCAAAATTAAGTTCAGTTGGCAAATTCATGTTCAGTCGGCAAATAGTAGAAAAAGTCGATGCTTTTTTTTTTTTTTTTTTCATTTTGGTTATTCACGTTTATGAAGTATTTTGGAATTTTAAGTCAACAAACTATAAATTATTAGGATTGTAGTCGGCAACGAGAAAAAAGTTGATCATATTTTCTTTATTTTGCTTCTTTTATGGTTTTGAAAAAGAAGTATTATATAATTTTTTTTACATTTCTTCGGGACGGCCCTGATTTTATGTCCATGTTAAGAACTAATATCTAAGTTTAATATATGTTTTATTATTGAATATTTTTCCAAGATACCGTTCACCTAACTACTTTTACTATATCTGAAGTAAATTGTAGTCAAATTTTCGATGATTAAAATGTCGTAAGACAGTCCGGGCCAGATAAAAAGGGATAGCGGGCCGCCAGTTGCCCATCCCTGATATATACCAATGCGTTTAGAAGATTAATTTATTTTTATTTATTTTTTTCTAGAAAATACAGACCTATCATTCCAGATATAGATTATGGTATATATATACATTATATTATTACTTATAATGTAAGTAATATGCTGTAAGGCACTCTAAAAACACGAGGTTTCATCTCGAGAATTTCTCGCGAGTAAGTTCGAGTACTCGTCAAAAACCCTCTTCCGTTCTTATGCATGTATGTCCACTGTTAGAGCATGGATCTGTTCTTTGGGACCCTTCTATGGCAAACGATTCCACGATGTTTAAAAGTGTTCAACGCCAGTTTCTACGCTCTACATCCTTTCTTCTTGATACACAATGCCCTCTACACGGTTACACTCCTATCTTCAAAGCTTTGAACCTATCAAGCTTAGCCGATCGTAGATACACTACAAATCTTTTCTTCCTCTTCAAGCTCTTGTCTGGTTCGATCGATTCTCCTGAGTTATTATTTCAAATACATTTCAGAGTTCCAACCAGGCAGACGAGATCCTATTTCCCTTTCTCCATTCCTTGTTCCTCTACAAGCTATTTAGCAAATGCTCCCCTAACACGTCTTATTCGAC
Organism: Pemphigus obesinymphae; assembly: GCA_025469235.1. Taxonomy (NCBI): domain Eukaryota; kingdom Metazoa; phylum Arthropoda; class Insecta; order Hemiptera; family Aphididae; genus Pemphigus; species Pemphigus obesinymphae. Next base: position 10,444 of record JAIPRL010001336.1, on the reverse strand, counting down.
TGGCTAATACTGAACCTCGTATTTAATATATATATATACTTTTATAATAGATACAATTATCATGCATTATTCAGCCATCATACTTTCAACCTATTATTTTATGTTATTTATCATTATTTCGTCTTCATTAAGTTATCATAATATACATTATTTTTTTATTGTACTCTAGATTTATCACAATGTTATTAATAGATTTATAAATATTTTATATTGTTTTTTTGGGCCTCGGCCTGTTAAGACATTATATTATAGGCAATAGGCATAGTGTATAAACGTCAGAAAAGATCAAAGACTTAGAACTCGTTATAATAGGTAGTTCAATAGTCAATATATAGGTAAAAGTACAAGTAAAATTAAAAGTTAATAGTTACTGAAAACTATTCGGGACTTGTACCCTCGAAAATGGCCGAGCTGTGTTCTGTATAAGACACACCGAGGAGGTCAAACTGCACCGTTCACACTGGTGGACGAATGCTTTTTATGCTCTGGCAAGATCGCGGGACGATCCGCTGGTGTAACGATGAGGCATTGGCGAAGCTTTTTTAAGATACGAGTTTCCACAAGGCAGGAAACCTTACTGGCGGAGGAGGGGCTTGTTCAATCAGGATCAGAGCCCATTCCTCTTTACGCCGAGCCCAGACGGGGTTTGATTTAGCGGTGGCGCCATCAGGACGCGAAGATGTGGTCAATGTTTGGTTCCGGGCCTACTCGCTTTAAACGGTTAGGGTGTAGCCTCCGGCTAGCTCCGTTCAACAGGGGTCGTAGAGGCTTTGAAATGGGTAAAACATCTCCCGGACGTAAGCCTGCCGTCCTCGTGTAGTTAACCACGCACAGGGGTGTTGTCTATGCCGTACCTAGGATGATCTGAATTGATAACGCGTACAGTAAATTTTAACTATGCGGGACAGGTGTGTTGTCCGCCTATCGATCAGGTATGGGCCCACGTGGGGTTCGGGGCTGGACCACCCGGGTCGACCGGACCGCAGTGGTCTCGGACAAATCTCTGGACGGTGCCGCCTCCGTTCGGGCCGTCAATTAGCGTCGAGCGCTACACGGTCTTGACCGGATTAGTAAACACTCACGATAAGTGCAGTTACTTAATATAATATACTCGTATTGTGGTTTACTCGAAAAAGTTAAATGTCAAATATTTAAAAAAATTAAATTAAGATATGTACGAGTATATTATAGGTATAGGTCATATAGCAATTGTTTACGTTCATTTCAATAAAAAAGAGAATTATTTTTAATTGAAAATAGTCGGTCGGTAGAGGGCAGAAGGAAGCACTTCACAAGTCTTATATAGGATATTGCCATACTGGTCGTAGTTGATATATTCAATTAAGGATGAAATTAATTATAAATAATTTCTTTTGATAAAACGATCCTGAGTGAAGCTCGAACGACGCAATACCATTATTTTCCGATTTATTAAAATTTTTCGCTATTTTCAATAGTCTTTATTTACAAAAACTATTGAGAAAGTCGAAAATCAAGCTTTTTAAAATACCAACTATAATAAATTTCCAATAAGAAATATTTTTACTAAAAATATCCTACTCGACTATAAGTAATATAAAAACAAATATAATTTAAAATTTTTTTAAAAAATTATTCAAAAGTCGTCAACAATTTTAATAAAATATTTTAACCTATACAGTGTTATAGTAAATAGTTAGTGTAAATTTCAAGTTTTTGGAATTATGATTTCCAATTTATTACAATTTTAGGTCATTCTTAATAGTTTTCACTTACGCTTAAGAAAACTACTGGTAAATCGTATAATTCATTAAAGTATTATTGACTTCTTTAAAGTATTAATTAGAACGGACTTACTACGAAAAGCTCTTTATACTGGAAAATTACTCAACTCCTTCCGTCCAAAACGTATATAGCTGGTATATATACATAAAATATATATATATATATTATAAAAGTCGGTAACCTTGATATAAGTTTATTTATTATTTTATAATTTTTAAAAAAAATTTTCAATAAGATCGGTAGTTTTTCTTTACTCGTATGAAAACTACTTGGATAATCAAGATATTACCTCTATAAAGTACTAAGTAGAACGATTTTTTTATTTGAAAACTAACTGTCTATATCCGAAAGTTATAATTGTACTCCTTCTATATAAAAAATGTATATACATTAAACACTACACATAGGCATATTATATAAAAAAATGATTAAATCAAAAACCCCTTCGATTGCAAAAAACTGAAATTAATTTAGAAAGATTTATGAATCATGTAGAATGTAGATACCTACTATATAATAATACTATAACAGTCACAAGTACTTAAGTGTATATTTTGATATTTATGCAGATATAATATAAAGTTAACCTATTTATTATTAGTGTGGTTAAACAATCGCATAAAAAATAAATCAGACAACAATCATGAAACTATAGCAATGTAATTTGTAATTATTGCAGTTGGAGGTCCACTTACTAATTTGTCTTTGTTAAAAACTAATAGGTACCTTGTTTTTAAATGTAATTTTTTAACATCTACTTATATTTATATGTATATGCATGCATTTTATCCTATTTTATACTTAATAATTTAATATTAGGATAATATAAAGTGGGCCTCCGACTGTAGTAGATAATTGAAAATTACATTGCTATATTTTCATAATAGTTGTATAATTTACTTTTTATGCATTGGATGATTTAACCATTAATAATAATAGGTTAAGAGAACGTCGCACTGAAGATTTTCAACGGTAAAAACATGTTTACACAAAATAAATGAAATGGCATTTCAAAATAACCTTAGAGTTAAAACACTGATTATAAAATTAATAGAAAACAACATTTTGGAGATAACATCATCAACGTTTTTTTTTAAATAATATGTTTAAAAAAAGTTACAGTGTCTAAATTAAAATGAAGGGGGGGAATAGTATTTTGTATCTTCAATAATGAACTTAATATTTAGAAAATTGTAAAACCCCAATGAGGTTATCTCTGAAATGTTGTCATCTACAAATTATATAATAGGTATTATAATTTTAAAATGCCATTTTATTTGTTTTGCGTAAACGTATTTTTAAACAAATATCGCAATAACACCACAATAAAAAATAGTACTGACACAGGACTATTTTTTAATTACTTTTAAATTATATTAAAATATTTTTTGAATGTTAGATTTTTATTTTTCTTAAAATAACTAAAAGTTGCCTATACAAAACCCCTTAAAAGTAGGGCGTGCGACGTCCTCTTAATTTTATTTTATATCTACATAATTCATAAAATCTGTTAAATTGATTTTAGGTTTTTTACAGTCTGGGTACATATATACCATATTATATAGTTAGATATATTGACTGCAAACACTAGTAATTTACTGTCATGTACAACACTATAGCACCAGTCACAAAAAAAGAAATAAGAACATGCAAATATGCTCATATCCTGTGGAATACCAAAAGTTGACCCATTTAAATTTATCGGCAGAGACAGAACTAGGATGGGGGGTAAACGGGATTTGATCTCCGGGAGTAAAATTTTTGGGTAGCGTAAAATATTTGAAGGTCTATAATATATATAAATGCCGGCGTATTAGTCGATGAGCGTTTTAAATATTGATTAACTTTTTTATTTATTATTTTACATAATTTTCCAGTATTTTTCCTAGTTCCACCTCTGTTTATCAGTGAGATAGAATTTTAGACAAGAAATCAATTAATAGTTAAAATATTAATAAATACATTTAAATAAATAAATAGCCCAAAACCAACCTGGATGTTATAATCATTCAGAACTTTTATAGATACAAGATATTATGATTTACTTTGTCGAATGTCTTTGCAGATATAGCATCAATGATATAAATACTGACAAATACTAAATACTATATTACAAGACTCCATATATGTAGTAGAATGGCCGAGATGAAAACCATATCGCTGTTATATGTATATAAGAATCGAATATATCCTCAGTTGAATATTATACCATTGATTATATATATATAATTACTATATATAATCATTTATAGTATTAAAGACTCAAAGAATCATCATGAGATAATATAAGGTACGCATTGGAAATCGGTCTGTAATTTCGAACATTGGAAACATTTATAGATTTCAGATAAATTGCCTTTGTTTTAAGAGAGCCTGATAAGTGAAAAGAAATGTTAAAAAAATGCAAAGAAAGTATATGCAGATTTCGGCAAATTATATAGAGAAATTATAATATAGTTGTAAGGATTCATGATACAATTTCTGAGCTATACCCTGTTTCTTCCGGTGCTTCTCAAAAGAGCTACTTAAGCCTTCTTATATTTATCCTCTTCATAAATTCAATTGGCAGGCGGATAACAAAAGTTATTATTAACTTATTAAGTTATTATATTATTAATTCTCCTCTTTGCTGATGAGGTCAAAATCTATTTGAGAATAAACTCTCCAGTGGGTTGTCTTCTTCTGCAGGCTGAGCTTGATATATTTTGGGACTGCGTTAAGCATCTCGGATTAACACTTAACCTCGACAAATCTAATGTTATGTCTTTTTTCAGGAGTCGCTCCCCCTTTATATTATAGTTATTTCCTGAATAATATTTTACTTCAGTGAGTTCACTGTGTCAAAGGCCTTGCAATCCACCTTACCCATTCTTTGAATTTTGAAAAACATATAAGTATAACAGTTTTTAAAGCTCTAAAAGTTTTGGGTTTCAATAAACGGAATACTAAAGCTTTTACCTCATTCAATTGCTTTCGCAACCTTTACTTTTTCTTGGTTCGCTCTATTCTAGAATATGACGTGGTAATTTGGTATCCTTACTTGACCAAGGACCAATTAAGATTAGATGGAATCCAACATAGATTCGAATCGCGAAAGAAAAGTCCTAAGAAAAAAAGTCCGAGGAAATAAAATCCGATGGTAAAATTTCAGAGGAAAAAAAGTCTGCGATAAAATTCCTAATTTATAAATATAAGATAACACATATAAGTGGTGTCGAAATACATATTTCCCTTTTTTCTTTACCCTATAACCCTTTTAAAAATCATCTCTCTAAAATATTGTTCATAAAAAAATGCATATATAGGGCCACCGATATACTCACGTTATATATAGTAGGGGTTAAGTAGATGTTAAGTAGATTACTGACACCGTGGGTCGTTCTCGATATTTTAAAATTTGTAGCATTATTACAATAATTGTTAAATAAAATTTCAGGTGGAAAATCAAAATTTGTCTATGAAAATGTTGACAACAAATTTCAGAAAATGTATAAATTTTGTATATTTGCGATGGTGTTACTTTAACTCGTACTTAATATGCACACAATTGTAAAATATTATACCGATACCTAAATACAGATACGGTTACAATATTTTATGTCGGCCGGGATCATATTATAAAATATTTTATATGAATATAATAAATATTATATATGCATATTTTTATGAACGATAATATGTCAATTGTATCCATTTTCAGATTGGGATAGGTTGTGAGGAAGGGGGGGAGACTATAAAGTGCTTCAAAAAAATATATTTCGACACGCCACTGTATCTTATATTTTTAAATTAGGAATTTTTCCTCGGACTTTTTTACGACAGACTTTTTTTTCTCCGGCTTTTTACCATCACACATTTTTCCTCGGATTTTTTGGTAGTCTACCCATAGATTCCTATCCTAAGTCGCATATATACTCAAGATAGAGCATACTCCTCATGACTATTCTCTCATTCTCAACACCCTAAAAATACCTTTATTTTCCTCTCGGTGCCTTGACACAGATCTTGCTTTTATCTACTCTCTTTTAAAAGGCTCATTAGACGTTACTGATATTCTTTTCTTGATTTTATTCCGCATTCCATCTTATCCTACTATAGAAACCACCAATTGTTCCACGTTTCTACTCATTCCACTTCCTATGGACATACCTAATTATCCTCTTCATAGAATGCTACGTAACTTAAAATAATTCTAACTTTCATCTATAATTTAATTCTAAGGCCTTATCAATACCATTATCACATAATATCTGTATATTTTTCTTCGTAGGTATATTATTTTATGTATATACTATATAAAAATTGCTTGTCCAGGCGTTAATTACTTAAATAAATAAATATACGTGATAAACCAACAGTTTATTTACACTAAGCATCTTCGGTGCGGAATGATTATTCAGATCTGCAGTCAACATACTTTTTGCAGTAACAACATTTCGTTGAACACTTTTAACGATATAGCACGAACAATGTATATTATATATAGTCGTCGGGAATATTCATATATTTATAAATGGCGTGCAAGGCCATTCTTTTTGAGGAATAATCAAGTTGCAGTTTAACTTTTACGAAAACTATATATGGTAAAACTATATATATATATGTGGAAAACTATATATAAAGGGTAAAATAAATATTCCAGTCACAAAACGTTATATACAGAAGCATTTGGCGATATAACATCGGGGATAAGATTATGATATATAATCACTATATCAGTATTCAGTAATCAGTGCCACGGATAGGGAAGCCATCGGCACACCGAGTTTTAGGATTTCTACCGGCCCAAAAAGCGTTTTCTGCTCTTTTAGAAAATATTTTATTGAACTGCGTAGTGAACCTTCCTATAATTTTCCTTTAGGTTCTTATATTTTTGGCCACACATTATACTCAATCGGACCGAATATCGCGTGCCCTTCTGAGATTTTCTCAATAGCTCGTCTAGCCAATCCGGCTCTCAGTTCACTATGTACGAAAAATGAAGGAGCTGTGGACCGGAAAAGCGAATTTATTATATATCCAGTGCTTGAATCGGTGTGGTGCGCAGGAGGACAGAGCTCCTCTACTATATTTTTAAATATTTGACAGCTCCCCCATTAATTATATTTTACAGTAGATGTACGAATTATATAGTTTGGCGGGACGCTCATTTTTTAAAAGCCTGATAGCACCCTTTTATTTTTGCAATTCGATCACTGTACACACCCATACCCGGGTGCTGGATCTAGAGTATATATTTGTCACCCGGTGCGAAAATAATTATAGCGCCCTTTCAATTTTAATAAGCAGAAAAAAAAGGTTATTCGTCAATTTTCATAAATCGCTTAGAAAAACGGTTAGGTTCCAAAAGTGTAAATATTTTTACATTTTTTGCTTCCGCCGAAATGGCGCCTGGGGAAAGCGCCCCGTTTCGCCCTCCCCCCTAGATCCGGTACCGCAGCGCACATACCTATATAAAACAATATTTAAAAAAAAAAACAACTTTAATGTTATATATTATATATGACAATAGGAAAAAAAAAGACAAATTGTTTTAGTTTGGATTTTATACATAATATAACAAAATAATGACTACTAGGTATTTACTATTTTTAGTACATTTTTATTAATTCCTCATAATTTACCTAATGGATATAATCACATTATAATTAACGGTATAATAAATAAATAATTTTCAATTATCACCGATAATATTAATATTATAATATGTGTTAATGGTCTGCAGTGAGTATATTCTGTGGTAATAATTTCATCATGATATTTATTATTTTGTATTATCTTTGGATTCTGATTATTATTCATAATATATACTAAAGTATTTCAGATTTTTCAACAGCAATTGTACATACACTTTTACCAAGATTTTTTTAATATTAAAAATTTGAGAATTAAGATTATAAAGATTATTATTGACTATAATATGATTGTATATATTTGTGATTATTGAAAATGATTAATTATTTTCAACATGACAACGAAAGATATATAGGTATATAGTTATCATATTATTTTGTTATATTATATGTATAAAATCCAAACTGAAACAATTTGTCTTTTTTTTTCCCTAGATTCGCGTTTATATCACGTGTCATGCAGATAATAATAATAACAATAATAATTATTGTGCTATATTATTCCGCGTGTACCTAACCTATAATACGCACTGCAGGACTGTTGTAAGACGCGCGGCATCGTCGTGTTGTTGTTGGCGAATTGTTTTTTTTTTTTTTCAGCCGGCTCCCCGAGAACGGTAGGTATATTATACACACTGCTCGGGGGAAAAAAAAAAAAAAAAAGGTCAGATCTTTAGCCGCCGGCGGCGTCGGCAACGGAACGACATATAATATATAGTGAGTGGCGGTCTGTAATCAACGAAACGGCGACGGGCATGTGCAAAAACCGTGTCGGTACCGGTCAAAGGGACCTGCGCCGTAACGGTGTGTATTTGTATGATGTGTATACAACGTGCTGTATATTATATAGGCGCATAATGATATCGGTTTTTTTTTTCGGGGGCATTGCGTCGAACGACAACGAGAAACCGACCGAAATATTCGTGTAGATAATATTATAATATATGGGCGTGTGCGGTACCTATATATATATATATATATATATATATACATACATATATATATATATACATACATATATATTATAATACATATATAGCACGTGCCTCGGGCAATAAATACTTGTTTGTTCAAGGCGTCGGATTGCACGGTAAACCGAATGCAATAATTTTCCACTAATTAGTTCATATATTTTATCGTTAATTATTATTATTATTATTATTTTCTATATATATATATATATTATGCGCGCACATACACGAGTCGTACACTATATTATATACTCCGTTCGCGGAGAGAGTAGGAGTGTGTTTGGCGCATACGACCCCAGAAATATCATGACAAAATAAACAGGTGACTTTGTGATACGTACGCAAGTACCCGCCATATTGCTTTTCTCCAAAAGTTTTATCGATGTTCTTTTCTCGGTTTGCACGATTTAAGTTATAGCGTTTTCCACATACTACTAGACTCGTGTACACTGGCACACACTTTTTGTGTGATAATGATCATTATCAACTGGTATCAACAGTGCGGTAGCTGATAATGCGAATTCCATTGGAAAGTACGGTGTATTTATTATCTACGCGAGTGCAGACAAGTAGATGCTGAGATGATAATAAGCGGAGAAAAGCGTCCACCGTGATTGCACGAGTTGAACCAAAACATATGAGTTGCTGTCATACCTGTTTATTTTTTCATGAGAAATATTATCGGGTAGCTCCGTTATCTTTGGCCGGCCATCCCCTCTCCGCGACAAAATGACATACTATACAGGGCGTATACAATGACACATGCAAATTATACCGCTTATCAGTTATCATAATATTAAATACGCCGTAATCACTACAAAATAACATAACGGACGTGTATAACCACAGAATAGATTAAAGCAGAATGGACACTGTCCAAAAACTGTGATAAGAACTAAATGTCAACCAGTGTAGCCACGTAGTATATTTTTTGTTTTTCTTTTATCACGGCGAAACTGTTCGGTGTTATACATTTTACATTTTACCAGAATCTCGTGCACACAATAGATGAAATTTAGTTTGGTTTGTTTAGCGCTATTCATTTAAATAAAACGGATAGACCCAGTTCTAGTAAAGAATTGAAATTGAATAATACAGATCCAGAAAAAGAAACACAAAATAAATATACTTGAATTTAATATGAACAATTTCAATTAAAATTAAATTCTATTGTCAATTTAGCCTGAAATATATGTTAATTATTTGTATTTATTTACTCAATGTGTTAATGAATTAAAATTTGTGTACAAATTAAATTGACATAAATAAATCCCTAATCCTGAGTTTCAAAAATGTTATCAGAATAATGGGTTACTATGTTAAATTGGTTTAATATAAAATGGTAACAATAGCGGACTTGGGTAAAATATAATATAATACTTTTGAACTATTTGTTTCATCAATAAAAGTTATTTTTATTGAAATCAACATATTTAAAATTGGAAAATAATATTACTGTTTCAATAAATAGTTGAAAAAAAAATAAGATCATATACCTAATATACTATAAATACTATGTTCTTATACACAAATACAATTTACACTAACGAAAAAAATGACTTTTTATAAAAAGTATTCAAAATACAAATAGCACAGAATAAATGAAATCTTTAATCTATTCTGTGCAAATAGTATTAAATTATTGTAAAGTATTATTTTTTCCCAGTTTGAAGGCTGCACTGATTGACATTTAGTTTGAAATACGAATTAAGATATACAGGATGCCGAACGGGGATCTGTTATCATTGTTTTACCCGGTCTTAAATGTTCCTTTTACTCAATTTGACTTGCAGCGCTAAACGATGACAGCGGTGAATTTCGAACTAACACGGTAAATAAAACTCAGTTATCATCAACACGAGTTCTTCAATTATCACGATTTTTTCATGGTTATCACCATGACAAAATAGATAGGTGTGTCAGCAATAATACGAATTTTAGTCCGATACGCGCATCCCCACTTTTCCCCATGTATTAGGTTCTCCGCTCTTCATTCAATTCCGTGGTGATAGCTTGGAAATCTATGCTTGATATATGTAACCAATGAGAGGCGGAGAACTTAATACACGGTAAAAA